>WAAF01006006.1:403756-456440 GCA_013400475.1 Tricholaema leucomelas
CTGCTGCCTCATCTTCAGCTACTCTCTACTAGCACCCCCAGGTCCCTCTGCCTGGCTGCTCTCAGCCACTCTGTCCCCAGCCTGTAGTGCTGCTTGGGGTTCTGTGTCCAAAGTGTAGAACCCTGCACTTGGCCTTGTTCAGTCTCATCCTACTGGCCTCTGCCCACCCATCCATCCTGTCCAGGTCCCTCTGCAGGGCTCTCCTGCCCTGTAACAGCTCCATACCTGCTCCTAGCATGGTGTAATCTGCAAGCTTACTGATGCTGGACTCAATCCCCTCGTCCAGATCATCAATAAAGATACTGAACAGGACTGGGCCCAGCACTGATCCCTGGGGCACACCACTAGTGACAATTGCCAGCTGGATGTAGCACCATTCACCACCACTCTCTGGGCCTGGCCCTGCAGCCAATTCTTGACCCATATCAGAGTGAATCTGTCCAAGCCACGAGCTGCCAGCTTGGCCAGGAGCTTGTTGTGGCAGACAGTGTCAAGGCTTTGCTCAAGTCCAGGTAGACTCCATCCACAGCCTGCCCCACATTTACCAGGCAGATAACCTGATCATAAAAGCAGATTTGGTTGGTTAGGCAGAACCTGCCCTTCCTAAACCCATGATGGCTGGACCTGAACCCTTGGCCATGCTGTAGGTACTGTGTGATGGCACTCAAGATGACCTGTTCCATGACCTTGCCTAGCACTGCTGGAGCAGCCTTTTTGCTGATGTAAATTGCTGCATTTCCATTTTGTCCTGGCTGAAAAACCACTGCGGTGCCTTGCACTGAGCTTTGTTGTCCCATAACTGCCATATTAGTCCAAATCAGTGTTCTCTCCTGTCAGGTTCTGGTTTTATTTGAGCTCTTTTATAATGAGATTGCTGTAAACCATTTCACAGATTCATAAATTGAATTGGTTGGGAGAGACCTCAATGGGGAAATGTGAAAGCAGTGAGTCAGATATTTCAAGCAGGCTCTATCTAATGGCAGCTGTTTAAAGGCAGAGTTAATCACTTATCATAGAATGGTTTGGGTTGGAGGCATCCTTCAAAGGTCATCCAGTCCAACTCTCCTGCAGTCAGCAGGGACATCCTCCACTAGATCACGATGCTCAAAGCCTTGTCAAGCCTGACCTTGAATATCTCCAGAGATGGGACCTCAACTACCTCCCTGGGCAACCTGTTGCAGTGTTCCAGACCCTCATGGTAAAGAATTTGTTCCTAACATCCAACCTAAATCTGCTCTGCTCTCATTTCAAGTCATTGCCTCTGTTAATTTAAAACCATTGCTTTTGTCTTTCATCAGCCAACAATAATTCCAGAAGGTTTAAGAGCCAGAAATGGTGGCAAAAAGCAGTATCCATTCCTGGAAGGATTTAAAAGTTGTGTAGATTTGGTGCTGAAGGCCATGGTTTAGTGGTGTACTTGGCAGTGCTGGCTTGATGGTTGAAATCCCTGTCCCTCTTAAACTGGGAAGCCCAAAATTGAAGGCAGTGCTCAAGCTGGGGTCTCACCAGAGCAGAGTAGAGGGGGAGGAGAACCTCTCTTGATCTGCTGGACACACTCTTCTTAATGCACCCCAGGATCCCATTGGCCTTCATGGCCACAAGGGCACATTGCTGTCCTGTGGAAAACTTGTTATCCATCAGCACTCCCAGGAGTCTCTAGGAGGAGACCTTATTGTGGCCTTCCAATATCTGAAGGGGGCTACAAGAAAGCTGGGGAGGGACTTTTAGGATGTCAGGTAGAGATAGGACTGGGGGGAATGGATCCAAGCTAGAGGAGGGGAGATTTAGATTAGACATTAGGAAGAAGTTCTTCACTGTGGTGGTGGTGAGACACTGGAACAGGTTGTCCAGGGAGGTGTTGGAAGCCTCATCCCGGGAAGCTGTTAAGGCCAGGCTGGATGTGGCTCTGGGGAACCTGATCTAGTGTAAGGTGTTCTTGCCCATGGCAGAGGGGTTGGAACTGGCTGATCTTTGAGGTCCCCTCCAACCCTGACACTTCTGTGGTTCTGTGTGTGGAACAATTGGTTCTTCAGTGGGTGCTCCTGGTAAGGCAGGCAAGAGGTCCATGAGCAATCTCCACTTCCCAGGAGGTATGTTTGTAGGTGGGTGCAGGGATCAGCTGATCTGTTGTTTTTTTACTGCTTTGGTGTTAGAAACACCTGAATTAGGTTGAGTCACAACCATCCAGCATCAATTTACAAAGCAAATGAGGAGCTTCAGAGCTGGATGTAGCCCATCAGAACTGAGAGCTCAACTGTCTGAGGTTGAGGATATTATTAAACTTCACATTGCTGTGAATTATGGAGCAGTCAGCACATTATCAAAATAGCAGCATCTTGAAATACTTACTGAACAAACATGAAAGTAGCTTCTTAGATGACTTAGGAAGTGTCTTTAGCCAGCAAAAAGGAAAATACATACTCTCTGTTTTTTTTTTTTCCTGTAAGAAGGGGCAAACAGACACAATAAATAGCTGGGTTTGGAAAATGTGATATAAGATTTGTGACAGTCAGCATTTCTGGGGCATAAAAAAAGGGAGAAGAATAATAGAGAAAGTCTAAATAACCCAGGACACCACAGGATAAACCTCAGAAAAGAACTTCATTTGTGAGGCTATAAAGAAATTCCATTTTCCCCAATCATAGTTAGGGGGTTTCTGGCTGAAGGATCTCAGGAAGGTTCAGCAAATGCTTTGGGAAATGCTATGTGAAATGGTTTAGGTTGGAAGGGACCTCAAAGATCATCCAGTTCCAACCCCCTGCCATAGGCAGGGACACCTCCCACTAGAACAGGTGGCTCAAGGCCTCATCCAACCTGGCCTTGGACACCTCCAGGGAGGTTGTGGAGCACAGAAGCACATTCTGTGCTTCTGTGCTCCACAACCTCCCTGGGCAACCTGTGCCAGTGTCTCACCACCCTCACTGCAAACAACTTCTTCCTAATGTCCATTTTCAATCTCCCCTCTGCCAGTTTAAACCAATTCCTCCTCATCCTGTCATTACAAGACCTTGTCAATAGTCACTCCTCAGCCCTTCTGTAGCCCCCTTCAGATACTGGAAGGCCACTCCAAGGTCTCCTCAAAGCCTTCTCTTCTCCAGGCTGCAGAGCCCCAACTCTCTCAGCCTGTCCTCATAGCAGAGCTGCTGCAGCCCTCTCAGCATCTTTATGGCCTCTTCTGGACTGTCTCAAACAGTTCCATGTCCTCCTTGTGTTGGGGGGCTCCAGAACTGCACACAGGACTGCAGGTGGGGTCTGAGGAGAGCAGATTAAAGGGACAGAATCCTCTCCCTTGCCCTGCTGGCCACGCTGCTGCAGCCCTCTGAGCATCTTCATGTTCTCATCATTATGATGATGAAAACAAGCAAAATATGATTTTATTTTTAATACCCCCAAATTTAAATTATTTTAATTCAGTATTTGATATATTTTCCTTAACCTTTAGTTGGAAGGGTCTTATTTGATGCTCTGTGCAGGTGATGGGATAATCTAATGCTAGACACAAAATGAAGTCAGTGAGCACTCAGCTGAGCCCTGATGCTCTCATCATTTCTTAATGTTCATTTTATTACAGTAACCTGCAAGTTACTCAGAGGAGGCCCCTGTTAGCAGGGGACTGTGCAAACACAGAGTAATAAATGTTTCCTGTCATGCAAAAATGTGTGGCCTGTGGGGATGAGGCAGCAGAAAGGCAGAATGAAGGATGAGGTGGCAACTGTGAGGCAGATCCTGTGTGCTTGGGGGACAGAAGGTCCTAACTCGTTAATGAAGGCATCATTTAAGTAGAAGGGAAAGAGCAGTAGGTGAAGGGCAGATAGGTGAGAAAGGAACTGTTGGAGAGAGTCCAGTGGAGGCTACAAAGCTGCTCAGGGGCCGGGAGCATCTCTGTGAGGAGGAAAGGCTGAGGGCCCTGGGGCTGTTGAGCCTGCAGAAGAGCAGCCCCCGAGGGGATCTGAGCAATGCTCAGCAAGAGCTAAAGGAGCTGTGGGGAGCAAGATGCTGGGGCCAGACTCTGATCAATGGTACCCAGTGACAGGACAAGGAGCAATGGGTGCAAAGTGGAATTCAAGGGGTTCCACCTGAACAGGAGGAGAAACTCCTTCGGTGTGAGGGTGCCAAAGCTCTGGAGCAAGCTGCTCAGAGACATTGTGAAATCTGCTTCTCTGGAGAACTTCCAACCCCACCTGGACACTGTGGTGCTGGTGACCTTATTGTGGAACTTTCAGTATCTTAAGGGGGCCTACAAGACAGCTGGGGAGGGACTCTTTAGGATGTTAGGTAGTGATAGGGCTGGGGGGAAAGGAGCAAAGCTCGAAATGGGTAGATTCAGCTTGGACGTTAGGAAGAAGTTCTTTGGCATGAGGGTGGTGAGAGCCTGGAAGGGGTTGCCCAGGGAGGTGGTGGAAGCCTCATCCCTGGAGGTGTTTAAGGCCAGGCTGGATGAGGCTCTGGATAGCCTGATCTAGTGTGAGGTTGGAACTAGATGGCAGTGTGAGATGTCCCTGCTCATGGCAGGGGGGTTGGAACTGGCTGATCCTTGTGGTCCTTTCCAACCCTGACTGATTCTATGATTCTAAGCTGGTGTTGGTGCCCCTGTTTTAGCATCATGTGTGGACCTTGCACTGCTCACTAATGCCTTGTAAGAGAAGGAATCTTTCTCTTTTAAGGAAGATATAGGTGCTGTTATCTGTGACACTTCAGGAGATGCTCATTTCAGTCCCTTTCTTCAGTCTGTCCCTTCTGTGGAGCAACAACATTGATTAATTTTACCTGCAATTGCTATTATTAAAAGCACCAATTTATCCTGGTTGCAATGCAGCTTGCTGCTATAAGCATAGTTTTACTACAGACTGTTACTCTTGATTTGATTACTCTTTGATTGCTCTTTAAATTATCTCTTTTGGAAATGAAACAGGCCTGACTGGACATCCAGTTCTGGGGATGTGCTGCTGTGTCTTTTCCAAAGCAATGGTCTAGGGGATTTCTCAGTGCTGTCACCCTTACAGACACCTTCAGCCCTTGTAGGTAGCTGGGGTAGCATCATTAGTCCCACTGAGCTTGGTGCAGGTTCAAGGCACTCTGCAATCTGTGGAAATCATCTGGCAGGGTGTGAACATCCCTGGGCTCCCCTGGCAGCCTAAGATAGGGTGGCTTGGTCACTGGAATTATAACCAAACTTAGCCTTTGCAAAGCAAAACAGTGTCAGGAACATTCTTTTCCAGTAAAAGGAAATACAGGAGACTTCCCTGGCTGCTGCTTTATGGGATAGAATATGCTTGGAAAAGAACTTAATGTTGTAATGATTGTTGTGGATATTCTTTCTAAGTCAGCCTAACACCAAATACCAAAAGTGTGGACTCACAGCCCAGGTCAAAGCATCCTGGGCTGGTCCCCAGCAGTATGGGCACAGAGGGGATTCTGTCCCTCTGCTGTGCTCTGCTGAGACCTCACCTGCAGGGCTGGGGCCAGCTCTGGAGTGTTCAGCACAGACAGGGACCTGTTGAAGCAGGGTCAGGGGAGGCCACAGCAGTGCTGGCAGGGCTGGAAGGGCTCTGCTGTGAGGCCTGGCTGGGAGAGTTGGGGTTGCTCAGCCTGGAGAGGAGAAGGCTCCAGGGAGACCTTGTGGTGGCCTTGCAGTGCTTGAAGGGACTGATCAGAAAGCCAGGGACAGACTTTTGATCAGGTCCTGTCGTGCCAGGACAAGTGGTGATGGTTTGAACTGAAAGAGGGAGATTGAGACTGGAGAGAAGGAAGAAATTGTTGATGTTCAGAGAGAAGGAAGAAATTGTTGATGTTGATGGCAAGGAGACCTTGTCCTACATTGCCCAGAGAGGTGGTAGATGCTCATGTCCCTGCTGACTGCAGGAGAATTAAACTGGATGGCTTTCAGAGGTCCCTTTCAACCCAAGCCAGTCTGTGATCCATGCTCCCAAAGGGCCAAAGTTTCTGATATCACACCAACCCTAGTCAACAGATGTCAACAGACTTGTCTCAGTGGTAAAACCACTGTAAGCCACTGGAAACAGTAAATAACCTTATAAGTGGATTTTATCTCACCTCTGTACTTATCTGATAGCCCTCATTTTGTATTTGTAGGAAGCAGTGCTAGCAACAGCTTCAGTGAGCATGAACACATTCCAACAACAACTGTGTCAAATTAAACCTGCAGCTAATTGCTGAGCTGTGCCATTCCCAGTGCAAGGAGCCTTACAGGCATGGCACTAAATGTAGACAAAGCCTTTCTATCACTGGGTGTAAGCTGATCTGATGGTACTAAAGCATTTGGAGCTGTGCTGATTTATTGTAGCAGCTGAGGATTTGTGATTCTTGTGTTTTTCATCATTTATAATGGTACTCTTGACCAGCAGGAACAAACTAATATAGATGGCTTTCTTAGATGGTTTTATCCCTGGGGGAGCATAAGGGAGGCTCCTAGAAGGTGAGGAGCCACAGTGCTGTGGCATCTAAATATGTGCCTGCTCACTGCAGGGAGGGTGGACTAAATCACCTTTAAAGGTCACAGGCTCACAGGATGGCAGGGATTGGAAGGAACACAAAGAGATCATCGAGTCCAACCCCCCTACCAGAGCAGGACCATGCAATCTAGCTCAGGTCACACAGGAACACAGCCAGACAGGCCTTGAAAGGCTCCAGAGAAGGAGACTCCACAGCCTCTCTGGGCAGCCTGTGCCAGTGCTCTGGGACCCTTACAGTCAAGAAGTTCCCCCTTGTGTTGAGCTGGAACCTCCTGTGCTGCAGCTTCCATCCATTGCTCCTTGTCCTATCCTAGGGAGTAGTGAGCAGAGCCTGTCCCCCCCTCCTCACCCCCAGACCTCAGATATTGATAAACATTGATTAAATCCCCTCTCAGTCTTCTCTTCTCCAGGCTAAACAGCCCCAGGTCCTTCAGCCTCTCCTCATCAGGCAGTGCTCAAGTCCCCTCATCATCCTCATAGCCTTCCACTGGACTCTTTGGAGCCCTCATCATCCTCGTAGCCCTCCACTGGATGGGGGAGCCCAAAATTGAAGGCGGTACTCAAGCTGGGGTCTCAGCAGAGCAGAGGGAGTGGAGAACCACCCTTGATCTGCTGGACACACTCTTCTTAATGCACTCCAAGATCCCACTGCCTCTCTGGGCCACAAGGGCACATTGCACCCTTCCAACTCAAACCAACCCTAACTGTCCTGTGATCCTGAGAGGCCCTACCAGCTCTGCACCTCTGGATCTATGGAAGCAAATGCACACACCTGAGCTGGACCATCCCAGACACTGACACTGCACTACACCTCTAATAATAATCATTAAATTTGCATCAAATCTTTCACTTCTCTTGGTTTAGTCCTTGGCTTGCCCATCTCTGCTGCTGTTTTGCCTCCACACAGGCACAAATGTTCCATCCCCTATGTCTGAGAGTGACTGATAGATCCATTGACTCTGATCCAAAAGCAATAGCAAACCTCTATAAACACTCATTTCATGGCAGCCATCATCACTATCACCTCTCAGCACTACAACCTTGCCTACTCTAAAGCCTTCTGCTTATCTAAAGGAGGGGTTTGAATCACAGCTAAAGGATTGTGATCAATGCTATTCATTATGGGCCAGTTTGTACTGGTAAAACATCCCAGCAATTTTCAGACGTGTTGCAATGTGAAAAGGTTGTAAATCAAACCTTAAATTGCTTTGCTGGGCTGCTAAATACTCATTTCACCCCTGCTGTCATCCTACAAATGCCAAGAAGGGGGCAAATAGATCCAGAAATGCTACTAATATTAACAAGTTATCAACTTAATTATTACTGAATCAAGGGTATTGATTAAAAATCTTTTCCACTGGCCAGCAATGTTAATCTTCTGTGCCTCAGGTTCTCTGCCACTGTGCCTGTGATCAGCCAAACCTATTGTCTGCCATCACAGATCATTGGATTCTTTTGCTTGGGAGAGACCTTTAAGATCATTGAGTCCAACCTTAAAGCACCATGGGCATCAAACCATGTCCCCAGGTGCCAAAATCTGAGTTCCTCTTACACTGATAGTCTGTATTGTCTGCTTTTCCTGTGCACTTTTTTTTGGTGTTTGCTTTTGAAGAGCAGCTGAGGTGGAGGCTGAGATAGGTCTGTTGAAGTTTTTCAGCTCTGATTAAGGAACCTAAGAAATATATACAGTATAGAGTCTTGCACCTGGGAAGGAATAACAAACGGCACCAGTACAGGCTGGGAGGTGATCTGCTGGAGAGCAGCCCTGTGAAGAGGGACTTGGGAGTGCTGCTGGAGAACATCCATGGCACAGCAATGTGCCCTTGTGGCCAAGAAGGCCAATAGGATCCTGGGGTCTGTTAGGAAGAGTGTGTCCAGCAGATCAAGGGAGGTTCTCCTCTGCCTCTACTCTGCCTTGGTGAGACCTCATCTCCAGGACTGCCTTCAGTTTTGGGCTCCCCAGATTAAGAGGGAGAAGGATCTGCTGGAGAGGGTCCAGTGGAGGGCTCTGAGGATGATGAGGGGACTGGAGTACTGCCTGATGAGGAGAGGCTGAGGGACCTGGGGCTGCTTAGTCTGCAGAAGAGAAGACTGAGAGGGGATTTAATAAATATTTATCAATATCTGAGGGCTGGGGGTCACGAGGGGGGGACAGGCTCTGCTCACTGCTCCCTGGGATAGGACAAGGAGCAATGGATGGAAGCTGCAGCACAGGAGCTTCCACCACAACACAAGGGGGAACTTCTTGACTGTAAGGGTCCCAGAGCATTGGCACAGGCTGCCCAGAGAGGCTGTGGAGTCTCCTTCTCTGGAGCCTTTCAAGGCCTGTCTGGCTGTGTTCCTGTGTGACCTGAGCTAGATTGCATGGTCCTGCTCTGGCAGGGAGGTTGGACTCAAAGATCTCCTTGGGTCCCTTCCAACCCCTGACATCCTGTGATCCCGTGATAATAAATGTCAACTTAAGGCTATTGCTCCCTAGATCAGCTTTTGAGGGATTTTAAGAAGTTCAAACACATCTTTGCCATTTTTTTCCCTGCTTCTCAGCTCTTCCCTGAAGCAACAAAAATGGGCAAAAAGGATCCTGGAGCTTCTTGACATTTGTAAATTCGCTCTTATTCCTCTTCCTATCTACGATTTCTCAGCTGGATGACAAATGTGTGTCATCTGTGGGGCTGTGTTTTTTTCAGATGTCTCCATTTATTGGATGCTCCAGGGTGTTTGGATTCAATTGGAACTTGCAGCTTGCCTATGTTTTATTTGCATAATAAGGTTATGAATGACAGAGCAGCTCCAGCCAGACGTGTTGGCTCCAGAGACTGCAATTTAAACTGGGAGGATTTTGCAAGAGTGAAGAAGAAAAAAAAAGGAGAGTGAGGAAAGTCTGATCACATGTGGGGGGAAAAAAAGTTTCAGAAGGGAAACACCATTCTCTGATGTTGGTGTTGGCTGCTGTGGGGAAGGCTGTGGGGAAGGCTGTGGATGGCAATGAAGCAGGTGTGGGGCCTGGAGCACAGCCCTGTGAGGAGAGGCTGAGGGAGCTGGGGGTGTGCAGCCTGCAGAAGAGGAGGCTCAGGGCAGAGCTCATTGCTGTCTACAACTGCCTGAAGGGAGGCTGTAGCCAGGTGGGGTTGGTCTCTTCTGCCAGCCAGTCAGCAACAGAAGAAGGGGACACAGTCTCAAGTTGTGGCAGGGGAGGTCTAGGCTGGATGTTAGGAGGAAGTTGTTGTCAGAGAGAGTGATTGGCATTGGAATGGGCTGGCCAGGGAGGTGGTGGAAGCACTGTCCCTGGAGGTGTTGAAGCAAAGCCTGGCTGAGGCACTTAGTGCCATGGTCTGGTTGATTGTCTAGGGCTGGGTGCTAGGTTGGACAGGATGAGCTTGGAAGTCTCTTCCAACCTGCTTGATTCTATGATTCTTAGTGCCTGACTCATTTCTTTAGTAGTGATTAAGGCCTTCCCTTAAAACTTTTGCACAGGCACACACTCACCACAGACATGCAGTATATACTTGAGATAGAAGAGTCTTTAGTCTCTCAATGCTTTTGGCTTACATCTGTGGCCTGAGTTACATGTGTGAGACCTGTGTGGGGAATAGAATCACATCTTTCTGCTTGGAAAAGACCTTTAAGATCACATAAGGAAAAACCTTTTCACTATGAGCATGACAGAACACTGGAACAAGCTTCCCAGAGAGGTTGTGGAGTCTCCCTCTCTGGAGACATTCAAAACCCACCTGTATGTGTTCCTGTGTGACCTGCCATGGGTGATCTTGCTCTGGCAGGGAGGGTTGGATTGAATGATCTTTTGAGGTCACCCCCCCAACTTTCTGTGATTCTGTGATCATAGAATTAGAGAATTTCCTGATTGGAAAAGACTTTAAGGTCATGGAGTCTATCCACAACCTGACATCTTCCTGTACACAATTCTTAGACCATGTCTCTAATGGTTTTGGGACACCTGAAAGAAAGATGACTCCACCACCTCCTTGGGCAGCCTTTACCATCACCTGATGATCCTTTCAGTGAAGAAAATTTTCCTAATATCTAATCCAAACCTTCCCTGGTGCAGTTGGAGGCCAAAAACCATCAAGTCTTAGAATCAACCAGGTTGGAAGAGACCTCCAAGCTCATCTAGTCCAACCTAGCACCCAGCCCTATCCCATCAACGTTAAGTCCAAGCATTAACTCAGCACTGACAGGATAAGAATCATGGCATCATTTTCTCTATACATCACAGTGTGTGACCATCAGCCATGAACCTGTGGAGCTCTGGACGTTAGCACATGGCGTTCCCAAGAACCTCTGTTGACTAAGTCATTCAAGTGGTGCTTTGTCTCCTTCAAAACTATCAAATTTTGAGACTTGCCCATTTGAGAAGCAGCTTCTGGGCTCTGTGAAGTGAGTTACAGAGACAGACAAACACACTCAAGCTTCACTGGTAATCATTGCTTTAGCCAGTGCTGTTTGCTGGTCTTTCTGAGCCCTGTTGGCTGTTCAGCATCATCTCTAAGGGGGCTTTACCCAGCACTTGAGATCAGAGGCTTTGTAGTGCAGGAATGCAGCATCTATTTTTGGGACTTTTTAGGCTATCAGGTAGTGACAGGACTAGGGGGAATGGAGCAAAGCTGGAGGTGGGGAGATTCAGAGTGGATGTGAGGAGGAAGTTCTTCACTATGAGAGTGGTGAGAGCCTGGTATGGGTTGCCTAAGGAGGTGGTTGAGGCCCCATCCCTGGAGGTGTTTAAGGCCAGGCTGGATGAGGCTGTGGCCAGCCTGATCTAGTGTGAGGTGTCCTTGACCACGGCAGGGGGGTTGGAACTGGCTGATCCTTGTAGTCCCTTCCAACCATGACTGATTCTATGATTCTATTTCTCTTCTTAGATGCACATTTTGAGTGCATGGCTACAAATCTGAAACTGGCAACCATGATGTGCAGAAGCATGGAGGACTGATTTTTTAAGCCAGCTGTCCTGTCCCCCCAGAGTTAATTCCAGCACTAAGCGAGCTGAGCTAAGCTGAGCTCCTCGGTGAGGAGTTACAGATTTATTGAGCCATGCACTTTCCTTTCTAAAATGAGGGCTTTTCAATCCACCTCAAGTCAGCTCTCCAGTTGTGCTTTCCTGATAATGGCCATCTTTGTATAAAAACAAGGCCTGGGCAGAGCAAAAGATTTTTCTTGATATTCTCTGATCGTAGAGGCTATTGATTATCCACCATGGGCACGTCAGGCACTGCATTTTTAGATGATTACTTCATGCCTCAGGTGATGTGATGCACCATAAAGATGATGGATGGTGCTTTGCACTTCTAGTAGCTTCCAAGTGAAGCCTGAGTAATTCCTGTGATTTTCTCTCTTAGAGCAAGATGGAAGGTTATTCTTCTCCTGGACTCAGCACTGCTCAGGCCACAGCTTGAGTGCTGTATCCAGTTCTGGACTCCTCAATTCAAGAGAGATGTTGAGGTGCTGGAAGGTGTCCAGAGAAGGGCAACAAAGCTGGTGAGGGGTCTGGAACACAAATCCTGTGAGGAGAGGCTGAGGGAGCTGGGGGTGTGCAGCCTGCAGAAGAGGAGGCTCAGGGCAGACCTCATTGCTGTCTGCAGCTACCTGAAGGGAGGCTGTAGCCAGGTGGGGTTGGTCTCTTCTGCCAGGCAATCAGTAACAGAAGAAAGGGACACAGTCTCAAGCTGTGCTGGAGGAGGTCTAGGCTGGATGTCAGGAGGAAGCTGTTGGCAGAGAGAGTGATTAGCATTGGAATGGGCTGCCCAGGGATGGAGTTGCCATCCCCAGAGGTGTTCAAGCAAAGCCTGGCTGAGGCATTTAGTGCCATGGTGTAGTTGATTGTCTAGGGCTGGGTGCTAGGTTGGACTGGATGATCTTGGAGGTCTCTTGCAACCTGGTTGATTCTGTTAAAGCTGTTGGCCTTCCCATGAAATGAGAGCAAGAGTCCAGCTAACCCCAGCTGTTAATTCCTAATAACTATTTTCCATTGATTAAATTCTTTCTTGTGTAGCTTCTTGTGGCAGAGCAGTAAGTTAGCAGACATTATGAAGTTAGTAAACACTATAAAGTGTGAAAGCATTTGCTGCAGGAGCTGTAGTCTAAACATTGCAGGAGAAAGCAGGGTTCCAAGTCTAGTCTTGGCGTTGCCTCTGAATATGATTGTAACCTTGGGCAAGGCTCGGAAGTTTGCCTCTCCTTAGCTGATTTAATTTGTGTAGCAGTATAATGAGTCTTAACTACTTTTTGCTAGCAGGATAATGACACTGAACTAGTCTTTGCTAGCAGGATGATTAGACTTAACTAGTCTTTGCTATCAGGGTGATGAGACTTAGCTAGTTTGTGCTAGGATGTTGGTGGAGAGAATGACTGGAGAGGTTCAGAAGCTAACTGGAGTGAAGGATGGAGATGGGAGCTGCTGCACGGCACTGTGACTGACTGGAGCAGGGCCAGGAACAAGGCTTCACACCTCACTGCTAAAACTGGTCCTAGAAAAGTGGGGTTTACAGACTTAGTCTTCATTATGTTGTGCTGCTTGACACTGGTTTTAAGGGTAGCCTGAGGAAGAAAACAAGTGAAACATCAACCACAGGTAGAATGTGCTCTAGGAAGAGATGTGAAGATGTGATGCCACCAACTGAGGCACAGCTATTTAGGAACCTTGGGGAACCAAAGCATGCCAATATAGAGGGTTGGAAAGCACCTCTGGAGATCATCCTGTCCACAGCAGGTTGCCCAGGGCACAATGTCCAGGTGGCTTTGAAATCTCTTGAGAGAAGGAGACACCACAACCACTCTGGGCAGCCTGCTCCAGGACTCCAGCATCTTTACACCAAACAAGTTTCTCCTCATGTTTAGGTGGAACTTCCTGTGTTTTAGTTTGTGCCTGCTGCCTCTTGTCTTGTCACTGGGAACCACTGACAAGTGTCTGACCCCAGCCTCTTGCCCCCACAGGTCCTTTATCTGTTGCTGAGTATTGCTCAGATCCCCTCTGGGACTGCTCTTCAGGCTCAACAGCCGTTCCTCCTCACAAAGATGTTCCAAGCCCCTCAACACCTTTGCAGCCTCCACTGGACTCTCTCCAGTAGTTCCACACTGCAAAGCTACCATAAAAAGTTACTGGGTGTGTGACAGAGCCCTGGAATAGGCTTCCCAGAGAGGTTATGAAGTCTCCTACTCTGGAGAGATTCAAAACCCACCCGAGTGTGTTTCTGTGTGATCTGCCCTTGGTGATCCTGCTTTGGCAGGGGTGTTGATGATCCCTGGAGCTCCCTTCCAAGCCCTCACATTCTGTGATTCTGTGGTTTCACCTCTCTACCTAGAATCACTTTTTATTTCATATATATTAGTTTTCAAATACTTGATAAAAAAAACAACCAAACAAACAAAAAAGCCAAATCCCAAAACTGTTTAGGTTGAATCTGTCTCACATCCATCTCTTTAGTTTGTAGTTTGTGGTTTGCTTTTCTCAGTTTCACCATGGTGCAGTTCCCCACTGGGATGGGAGATCCACAGATATTAAAGCAATTAAAGGCTTACTTCATTTTCTAATCCATCTTTTGGCAAGAGCAGCTGTGTTGCCCATTCTGCATGTAGAAGTGCTCTTGCCCAGTCATGTTTTAAAGGCTGGGGATTAACTGCTTACTTGGGAGATTGTTTGAAGCTGGAACATTTCAGTCAGGAAGTTGTTCTTCAGATTCAACCTGAATTATCTTTCTTAATTTAATCACATCACTCCTAGCTATGCCCAGTGGGTTGCACTAAATCTTCCCCTCCCATTTTTGCTGTTTACATCCCTCCTGTGTGTGTTGACAGATATATTGCCCATAGGTATTGCTTGGCTTGACTATATGTATTTAATTGAAATGCTTCTAATTATTCCTCCCATATCCACCTTTGTAGCCCCTGCTGTGTTTTATTTTTGATTCTCTTTTTCTGTGCCCACTTTCCCAGTAGCTTGCTGGTTAAAACTGTTGGTGAAAGTAGTTTTGGTGCCCAAGTTGTGGGCAAACCAGACCAAGGGAAGGAGGCCACTTTGCTGTCAAGCACGAACTGATAATTGTAATTTGCTACATTCTTGCAGAGCTTTGGTGTAGAGCTGAAATATTTTTCCTCCTTTCCTTTATTTTCATCTTCTGGCTTGTCTGTGGGTTCTCATTGGGAATGTTTATGGCTAAAACAAAAGACATTCACAGACATGTTTCAAAATAGACTGGATTCCCTCTATCTGAAGAGAGTTTGACTCACAGCCGTGGTACAGCATTAGCCACAGCTTCCCCGTGTTAAGCTGGTTTTTGTGCTACTATTCCTCTTTTTCCTCTTTCCCTAGAGGGAGATGCAGAAAGGTTCCCCTACTGCTGTCTAAAGCCACTTAGTGGCAAATTAGACTATTTCATTGCCACTGTCCATCCACCTCTTAGCTTCCATTGACTTTAGCAGTCATTTTCAGAGGGAAGCTGGAGAGCTGTAGTCAATACATTGTAGGACTCAGCACAGCTTCTGGTGCAGGTTTAACATGTCTGGAGTCCCAGAGGACTTGTCAGTCAGTCAGAAAGAAATGCTCTAAGTAGTCTGGGAGAATTTGCCAAAATTGATTGGGAAATAATAGCTGAGGACTGAGTGCTCTGCAGACTAATCCAGTTCATCTTTATGCTTTGATAGCTTTGGTTGTACAAGGATGTCTGTGAACGTTTAAAAGTGCAACCTCTGGCCAGCAAAATCAGAGAATCATAGAATGACAGAATCACTTTGGTTGGAGAAGACCTTCAAGATATTTGTGTCAGTGGAGTCTCCTTCTCTGGAGACTTTTAAGGCCTGTTTGGATGTGTTCCTGTGTGTCCTGAGCTATGGTCTTGCTCTGGCAGGGAGGTTGGACTTGATGATCTCTTTGGGTCCCTTCCAACCCCTGACATCCTGTGAGCCTGTGATCTTTGAGTTCTCTAACTCTACTAAATCTGGTGCTAAACCATACAATCACACAATCAATCATAGAATCAGGGTTGGAAGGGACCACAAGGATCATCTAATTCCAACCTCCCTGCCATGGGCAGGGATACCTCACACTAGATCAGGCTGTAAGTAAACACCTCCAGGTATGAGGCTTCAGCCACCTCCCTGGGCAATTCATTCCAGGCTCTCACCACCCTCATGCCAAAGAACTTCTTCCTAACATACAGTTTGATTCTACCCATTTCCAGCTTTGTTCCATTCCCCCAACTCCTATCCCTACCTGACAGCCTAAAAAGTTCCTCCCCAGCTTTCCTGTAGGCCCCTTTCAGATACTGAAAGGCCACAAGAAGGTCATTTCGTAGCCTCCTCTTCTCCAGACTGAACAGCCCCAACTCCCTCAGTCTCCACTCACAGCAGAGCAGCTCCAGCCCTCTGATCATCCTCATGGCCCTTCTCTGGACACCCTCCAGCACATCCATAGCCCTCTTGTACCAGTGGCTCCAGAACTGGACACAGTACTCCAAGTGGAGTCCATGTCCTTCGGCACCACATCTAGGTATCTTTGAATCCAGACACCTCCCTGGGCACCTGGTTCCAGTGTTAGAGAACCTTTTCAGTGAAGAAATTTCTTCTAATGACCAACTTAAACCTCCCCTGGTGCAATTTGAGGCTGTTTTCTCTTATCCTGTCTCTTGTTACTAGGGAGAAAAGATGGAACCCTATCTATCTCCAACCTCATTTCAGGGACTTGTAGAGAGCCAGAAGGTCTCTGGCTCTTTTCTCCAGGCTGGACCACCCCAGTTCTCTCTGGTGCTGATCACCAGACCTGTTCTCAAAACTCCATGTTCTGTGATTCTGTTCTCCATAATTTCCCTGGATGAGCTTGAGGGCCAGGTTGGATGAGGTCTTGAGTGACCTGGTCTAGTGGGAGGTGTCCCTGCCTATGGCAGGGGCTTAGAACTGGGTGAGCTTTGAGGTCCCTTCCCAACTTAAACCATTCTGTGACTCTATGATTCCACTTAAAAAAGGAGAGGAATCTGCTGTGCTCTGACGCTCCCCACAGCAAGACAGGTCTGAAAGCTGGCACCCAGACTGCTCTCAGTGGCATTAACAAGCTGGAATTGGCGATTTCATGGTGGCCTCAGCAGGCTGATAAAGACAAAATGCTCCAGTTAATTTCCAACAATCACACAATTTCCTTCTCTTCGCTGCAAAAGCAGCCCTTGACAGAACCATTTACTGACAGTGCCAGTCACTGTCTGACTGTGGGACTGCTTGGACATCCTCTCCTTCAAAGTGACTGATACCCTGCAGCGTCTCCAACAGAACAAACAACTTTGCCAGACAATGCAAGAAAAATATCTTGACAAGTTGAACTGTTTTGCTTTAACCCATGGAGAACCTTCCTTGCTGGGCAAGGTGCCTCTGTGGGCTTCGCTGCTGTGCAGCAGGGTAAAGATAGCAGAACCTGGTGTGCCTCGGTGCCTGCCAGCTTTGAAACATATGCTCTGTAACTTTGCAAGTGGGGAAACTTGTGCAGCAGAGCAAAATCACACTGGTTTGCAGCTCCACTTTGGAGTTGTTGGGGAGGGGATGTGTAGGTTACTGCAGAAGGTAGGTTACTGAGAGATATTTTAAGTCAACTTGAGACTTTGACTCCTGTTTTGGCAGGGGGACCAGTGACAGAACAAAAGGACACAGCCTCAAGCTGCACCAGGGCAGGTTTAGACTGGATGTTAGGAAGCAGCTCTTCACCGAAAGAGTGATTGGAATGGGTTGCCTGCAGAGGTGGTGGAGTTACCATCCTTGGAGGTGTTTGAAAGGAGGCTGGAGGAGACACTTAGTGCCATGGGTTACTTAATTAGAAGGTGATAGTTTGGACTCAATGATCTCAAAGGTCTTTTCCAACATGGTCAATTCTGTGATTCTGTTCTTCATTGCCCTACTGTGGAGCCGCTCAGCACCTGCCCAGGGAGGTGGTGGAGTCACTGCCCTTGGAGGTGTTCAAGAAAAAACTGAATGGAGGCACTTAGTGCCATGGTCTAGTTGACTGGATGGGGCTGGGTGCTAGGTTGGACTGGATGAGCTTGGAGGTCTCTTCCAACCTGATTGATTCTATGATTTTTATATCCTTCTCAGTCTGAGGATCCAACTCAAACCAATACACAAAGTTCTGAGGATTTAATCCACCAACAACTGACACCACAGAAGGTTTTGTCCTGGGCAGAAAATCTCTCCTTGGCACCTTACCATCCCTGGAGGTGTTTAAAAGAAGGTTGTATGAGGCATTTAGTACCATGGTTTAGGTAATTAGAAGGTGTTGGGTGATAGGTTGGACTTGATGATCTCAAAGCCTGAAAAAGAGGAGGCTCAGGGCAGACCTCGTTGCTGTCTACAACTACCTGAAGGGAGGCTGTAGGCAGGTGGGGGTTGGTCTCTTCTGCTAGGCAAGCAGCAACAGAAGAAGGGGACACAGTCTCAAGTTGTGCTGGAGGAGGTCTAGGCTGGATGTTAGGAGGAAGTTGTTGGCAGAGAGAGTGATTGGCATTGGAATGGGCTGCCCAGGGAGGTGGTGGAGTCTCTGTCCCTGGAAGTGTTGAAGCAAAGCCTGGCTGAGGCACTTAGTGCCATGGTCTGGTTGATTGGCTAGGGCTGGGTGCTAGGTTGGACTGGCTGAGCTTGGAGGTCTCTTCCAACCTGCTTGATTCTATGAAAGGTCTTTTCCAACCTGGGTAATTCTGTGATTCTGTGCCTCAATGATCTCTGAAGATCTCTTCCAACCTCTAAGGTTCTGTCATTCTGTGAATGCTTTCAAACTTGAAAGGATACAAAAGTCTGGAGGTTTGTGTTTGATCTATTACTTGACAGGAAATATTTTTCTTTCCAGGGAAACTGCTGTTTCAAATAATAATATTTTATTCTGTGTAATATATGGAATCATAGAACTGTTTGGGTTGGAAAACCCCTTCAACAGAGTTGAGTCCAATCACTCTCTATACCAAGTCTGGTGCTGCTCAGCACCACATCTCTGCCTCTTTAAAAGACCTCAAGGGATGGGGATTCAACAACTTCCCTGTTCCACTCTCTGATAACCCTTTGAGTGAAGAAATTTCATCTCATGTCCAACCTAATCTGTGGATGTCTTAATGTTAATGTTCTGCCTAGCTAGGCTCTGACAGAACACATCACAATTCTATGTCCTGGAAGTGCTTCAAGTCTCAAAATTAGACTTCAGTGCCTTCAGAAAAGCAACACTTTGTATGATGCAACACAGTAATTTGCAGATGAAGTGGTCTGTGAGAAACCTAAACAGCACTAAGGAGCCAGGCCCCAGGCTAAAGGCAAAAAACTTGGGGTTTAGGTAGGCATGAGGGAAGAAAGGGTTGGCAAGTGACAGGCTTTTGACTGGGTCTTAGGAACAAGTTCTTTACTAAGAGGGTGGTGGAACACTGGAACAGGTTGCCCAAGGAGGTAGTTGAAGCCTCATCCCTGGAGATATTCAAGGTGAGGCTCGACAAGGCTCTGAGCAACCTGGTCTAGTGGAGGAAAATAGATCATAGACTGGTTTGACTTGGAATGGATCTTATAGATCATCTAATTCAACTCTCTTGCCATGACCAGGGACACCTCCCACTAGACCAGGCTGTTCAAGGCCTCAGCCAACCTGGCTTTGAACACTGCCAGGCTTGGAAACTCCACAATTTCTCTGGGTAACCTGTCCCAGTGCCTCAGCACCCTCATGGGGGAGAGTTTCCATCCCATTTTTCTTCATCCCCTTCTGTCTCTGTGGTGCTGCTCTCCCACTCTGCAGTCACCATCTCTTTTTCAGCCTTAAGTCTTCAGGGGAGGAGCAGCCTCAGAGGGCAGGACAGCCTCTGCTTCAGAGCCAGCAGAAACCAGAGAGGAATAAAAGCTGGACAAAGATGCCAAGTGTCAGCTCTAGACACCCACAGCACATGGATGTCCCTGCTGACTGCAGAAGGCTTGGACTGGATGACTTTTGGAAGTCCCTTCCAACCCAAACCATTCTATGATCCATATGGGAAGTGGTTTGGGCCACTTCTACTTCCATCACTCTTGAAAGAGCTCACGCATGCCTCTCTACTTTAAGGGCATCTTCTGTCTTCCTGTCTGCTACCTTCTACCCCATGAGCTTTATCTGAAAACCCGAAAGCAAAGAAAAATGCCAAACCCTAAAAACAAACTAACAAAAAGCTCTTGAGGGAGAAGCCAGCAGAGATTTCTGCCAGTGGGAGAAGCTGCAGAAGGCACTTGGAGAGAAACCTCTTTTGTTTCTCCGGGACTTCTTCTGATCCGAGCCCTGCTTCAACCCCATTTTTCTTTCATCTTCTCCTCTTCACCTCAGGTTCCTTCCACCCCCTCCTCTCCTTTCTTCGAGCCTTTGCTTGCCATTGATTTGCAGAGGAGTGCCAAGACATTTTGGCACAGAAAGAGAGCACAGATGCCTCTGAGATGCGCCGAGCTGGGAGGATCCTGGTTGCCTGCCTTGGGTAATCCTGGTGCTGTAATTGAGATGGCAGTCATCTGGGTTAATTGTGTGCTGTGGACTCCATCTCAAAGGCATTCCTCTCTCATGGCACCTCCTATAAATAATTTGGATGTATATATAGCAAAACCTGGGCGTTTCATCTGGGTTCTCTGCTTCTGCCTATTTGTTTGTTTATCCTCGGGCTCTCAGCTCCCTGCAGCCAAACCCAGCCACTTCCTGCATGCCAGGTAAGATGGAAATGGTGGCTGCTTTTCCTTTCAAATTAATTCAGCTCCATTTCCATTTGATTTTGTTAAAACAGGAGTAAAAGATTGTTATCAGGGCAATGAAAATCTGGGAGGGGCTCTGCAGCGCTTGATTCACAGAATCATAGAGCAGTTTGTCTTGGAAAGGACTTTCAAAGGTCATCTTCTCCAACCCTCCTGCAGTGAGAAGGGACATCTCCACCCAAATCAGGTTGCTCAGGACCACATCAAGTTTGACCTTGAATGTCCCCAGGGATGAGCCTCCACCGCCTCTCTGGACAACCTCGTTGAGTATTTCACTACCTCTTTGAGTATTTCACTTCTTCTTGTGTCCTATCTACATTCACCCTGCTCCAGTTTCAAGCCATTGCCCCTTATCCTATTGCTACATGGCTTTGTGAACAGTCTCTCCTTTGCTTTCTTGCAGGTCCCCTTCAGATAGTGAAATCACAGAATTACAGAATGGCCTCCAAAACTCATCCATTCCAACCCCCCTGCCAGAGCAGTATCACCTAGAGCAGATCACACAGGAACACATCCAGGCAGGTCTTGATTATGTCCAGAGATGGAGACTCCACTACCCCCCTGGGCAGCCTGGTCCAGTGCTCTGTCACCCTCACAGGGAAAAAATAAATCCTCCTCATGTATACATGGAACTTCCTATGCCTCAACTTCCACCCATTGCCCCTTGTCCTGTCATTGGGCATCACCCAGCAGAGCCTGGCTCCAGCCTCCTGCCACTCATCCTTTACATCTTTATAACCATTGATGAGGTCACCTCTCGGTCTCTTCTTCTCCGAGCAGCAGAACCTCAGCTCCCTCAGTCTTTCCTTGTAAGACAGATGTTCCCTTCCCTTAACCATCTTTGTGGCTCTGTGCTGGACTCTCTCCAGCAGTTCTATGTCCCAAATGCTGCTGTTTTTATCTGTCTCAGCAAGCCTATGAGTGAAGCAGACATCACCATTGTTTCCTTTTCAGAAAGGAAACAATCATCTATCATCTAATTTCTCTCATTAAAACATCCCAATTTGCCTCAAACTAACAGAGTGAAGTAGCCATCTCCATTGTTTTCTTTTCACAGCCTGCAGTCTACTTTCCTCCCCCCCTCATTAAAATATTCCAATTAGCCTCAAACCAGCACATGCAGGGATGTACATTTGGGGAGACAGAATCACAGAACAGGTTGTTTCCTATCTGACTCTTATCCAGGAGGGAGACCTCCTCTGCATTTCTGTCCCAACTTTTTCACAGGTCACTCAGCTGCCCTCTTTCACTCATCTGAAAGTAAGCTTTCACTTGGTGGATATATTGATTTCTACTGATCAGCTACTTTGTAGAACCATATAGAATTGCAGAATGCTCTGGGTTGGAAGGGCCCTGCCAGCGTCATCTCGTCCAACCTCCCTGTTGTCAACAGGGACATCTGCAACTAGAGCAGGTTGCTCAGAGTCCTGTCCATCCTGACCTGGATTGGTTCCAGGGATGGGGCATCTACCACCTCATTGGGCAACCTGGGACAGGCTCTCACCGCACTCAATGCGCAAAAGGTCTTGCTCACATCTCATCTAAATCTTCCTCTTCAAGTTCAAACCATCACCCTTTGTCCTGTCACAGCAGGATCTGCTCTAAAGTCTGTCCCCAGCTTTCTGATCAGTCCCTTCCAGTCCTGCAAGGCCACCAGAAGGTCTCCCTGAAGCCTTCTCTTCTCCAGGCTGTACAACCTCAACTCTCTCAGCCTGGCCTCACAGCAGAGCCCTTCCAGCACTCCTCTGACCTCACTCCAACAGGTTCCTGTCTGTGTTGTGCTGAACACTGCAGAGCTGGCCCAGCACTGCAAGTGAGGTCTCAGCAGAGCACAGCAGAGGGGCAGAATCCCCTCTCTGCCTCTGTTGCCCATGCTGCTGGGGATACAGCCCCGGATACAGCCCAGTTCCTTCTACCTTGTGTCTTTCTGCTATCTGTTCTTCTGGCCCATTTGGCTACCACGGCAGTGCTTAAAAGCTACTGGTAGTGGAAATGTTTCTTCTCTTAAGAAGGTGGAATAAATAATAAGTAGTGGTACAGACAGGGCAGTGGAATTTTTCCCTATCAGAGGATGCATCATTGTGCACTGAGCACTACTTAGTGACACCTGAGTTGCAACTAACAAGCAACCCTTGGGTGAGATGTGCTGTAGCAGATCAGGTCAGCACCAAAGTCTGCCCAGGCTAAGGAAGTGTGAAGCTTATCCCCACGGCAAGAAAAGGTCCTATTGTCCTCCTTGTCTGCCCTCTTCCCTGCTCCAGCACTTGTCTGATCCTTCACTTGTGGTTTTAACCTGGCAAAGCACTGTTTCCTTTTTAGTTCTCCACTGCTTTTTTTTCTTTGACCTCGTTCATGGGAGAAGTCCAGGAGGCTACAGGGAAGGGAGGAGGAGAAGCAGGGAGCTCTGCGCTTCAGCAGCACAAATCTGCTAGATCAGCTCTGCTCTCACATCACAGCAGGACTCATTAGCTGAGGAAGGAGCAATTACTGCTTGTTGCTTCTGGGACCTGAGGTCAGGTCCAACTGTTTTGCTGCTTTGTGCCGTGTAGGGTTGGCGGCACAAGTCAGTGGTGGAGTTCTCTTGACACTGGGCAAGCCTCTGATGCTCCAGCCTGTCTTCCTGTGGCTTGAGCAGAGAAGTTTAAAACAAAGCACCACAGGAGCAGTTAGAAGTACTCATTCAGTTGCCTCACTAATTTTCTTTAATCCACGTTGTTCTGAAGCCTGACAACAGGCGAAGGATCTCTGGGTGCTGAAACACAACACTCATCTGCTGGCAGCTCCAGCATTCATCTGATGGGTCTACCAACAATTATAAAATCTCTGAGATTCTTTTTTATTTGTTGTCTTGTTCCAGCACTTCTGATGATTATTTTTATCCTTTTGTCTGCCAGCATCAATAAAAAGCAAAACTGAGATTCACACATTCTGACGTTGAGTCTAGGAGCTGGGAGTCAGCCCTCCCTCGCTGCTGGTGTGCAGTGGAGTCATCAGCCCTTAACAGCAGCACAGAAGATGTCTTTTAAAGCCTTGCTCTATAATTGAGAAGAGAGGGCAAACGTTTCAGAAATGCAGATTGACAAGTGCCTTGGCTTCTGAGTCCTCAAGGATTGCCACATGGCTGCAAGTTCTTACCTTCCTCTTGATAAACATGCTGCTATGTCTCTGCTTCCTCCATTTCTCTGCCTCTGGCAAAGGGCTTTTTATGATTGTCTGAACTTGCTGTCTACAAACACAGTTCACACTCTGCATAGTGGATAAATTGGTGGCAAGGCAATGCTCTCTTTACTAAGTTTGGTGCCACCTTTTGCTCCCCTTCATGCAATATTCAGCATGCAGAAAAGCAACCATGCTGCTCAGAGGATGTTTGCTCTGATGCTAAGGCCCAAAATGGTTTTGGAAGGTCAGGTGAACTAGGAGAAAAAGTTAACTAGAAAAACTGAACAGTGTCACAGGTCCCAGCATGGTGAGGATTGGAAGGGATCACAGGCTTACAGGATGTTAGGGGTCGGAAGGGACCAAAGGAGATCATTGAGTCCAACCACCTGCCAGAGCAGGACCATACAATCTAGCTCAGGTCACACAGGAACACAGCCAGACAGGCCTTGAAAGGCTCCAGAGAAGGAGACTCCACAACCTCTCTGGGGAGCCTGTGCCAGTGCTCTGGGACCCTTAGAGTCAAGAAGTTCTCCCTTGTGTTGAGGTGGAACCTCCTGTTCTGCAGCTTCTACCCGTTGCTCCTTGTCCTATCCCAGGGAGCAGTGAGCAGAGCCTGTCCCCCCCTCGTGACCCCCAGCCCTCATGTACTGATAAACATTTATTAAATCCCCTCTCAGTCTTCTCTTCTCCAGACTAAGCAGCCCCAGGTCCCTAAGCTTCTCCTCATCAGGCAATGCTCCAGTCCCCTCATCATCCTTGCAGCCCTCCGCTGGACTCTCTCCAGCAGATCCTTCTCCCTCTTCAACTGGGGAGCCTAAAAGTGAAAGCAGTACTCAAGCTGGGGTCTCAACAGGGCAGAGTAGAGGGGAAGGAGAACCTCCCTTGGTCTGCTGGACACACTCTTCTTAATGCACCCCAAGATCCCATTTGCCTTCTTGGCCACAGGGGCACATTGCTGTCCCATAGTTAACTTGTTCTCCATCAGCACTCCCAGGTCCCTCTCCACTGGACTGCTCAAAGATCACGTTCTGTGATTATGTCACCCACAACCTCCCTGGGCAACCTGTGCCAGTGTCTCACCACCCTCACTGCAAACAACTTCTTCCTAACATCCAGTTTCAGTCTCTCCTCTGCCAGCTTAATCCTATTCCTCCTCATCCTGTCATTACAAGACCTTGTCAATAGTCTCTCCTCAGCCCTCCTGTAGCCCCCTTCAGGTACTGGAAGGCCACTCCAAGGTCTTATAGAAGCCTTCTCTTCCCTGGGCTGCAGAGCCCCAGCTCTCTCATCCTGTCCTCATAGCAGAGCTGCTGCAGCCCTCTGAGCATTTTGGTGGCCTCCTCTGGTCTGGCTCCAACAGTTCCATGTCCTTCTTGTGTTGGGGGCTTCAGAACTGCACACAGGACTCCAGGTGGGGTCTGAGGAGAGCAGAGCCAAGGGGCAGAATCTCCTCTCTTGCCCTGCTGCCCACACTGCTCTTGCTGCAGCCTAGCACAGGGTTGCTGTCTGGGCTGCACTCACACTGCAGGCTCCTGTTGAGCTTTTCATCACCCCAGGCCCCCAGGGTCTTTTCCTCAGGGCTGCTCTCAGCCATTCCCCATCCAGCCTGGAGCTGTGCTTGGGATTGCACCGTGCTTGTGCTTTGCTCTTCTTGAACTTCATGAGGTTCTCCTCTACCCAGGTCTCCAACTCCTCAAGTCTGGCTGACTGGCAACACACCCTGAGGATGTGTCAATCTTCCCATGTGCCCATCCAGCATTGCAAAGTGCTGTGGGCAGATAACTCTTGCTGCTGTTTTCATCTTTGCTCTCCCAAGTCTGGCCAGGTCCGTCTGCCTCCCTATACATCATTACTGCAGTTAATCATCTCTAATTGTGATAATGCTCCATTAGAGTCCCTGTTTGCCTGAGCAGTGGGAGGTGCTGGTAGTCCTCTTCCAGTTTAGGTTGATTTCACACTTCTAGAAGCATCATTTCCAAAGTTCAGAGGCACATTGACAAATCCCCTTGCTGGTTCAGTGGTGCTTCAATCAATCACCAAACTAACAGCATCATCATTTTTTTTTCCCCTGGGCTATTATCATCACTTCAATTGCTGCAGCAATATAATTCTGTACCAATAAATCAAAAGTGATCATTTTAGATGGGCCAGAAACATAAACAGCATTTAAACAACAACAACAACATCAAAATGACATCTTGTAGCACCCCCCTTCTGTCTTTGTGTGATTTTTGTGGCACAAAAGTAGGATGTGTTGAAGAGTCATTTGGATGTGGTGCTTAGGGATGTTTGGATGTTTAAGGGTTGTTTGGATGTGGTGCTTAGGGATATGGGTTAAGGTGAATCTTGTACATTAGGGTTATAGGTTGGACTTGGTGATCCTGAGGGGCTTTGCCACCCTGCATGTTTCTGGGATTCTGTGATGATATTGTGTATTTGGCTTGGTTTCCTGGAAGGTGTCCAGAGAAGGGCCACAAGGATGAGCAGAGAGCTGGAGCTGCTCTGTGATCAGAACAGGCTGAGAGTTGGGGCTCAGAGTCTGGAGAAGGCTCTGAGGAGACCTTATTGTGACCTTCCAGTGTCTGAAGGGGGCCTACAAGAAAACTGGGGAGGGACTATTTAGGCTGTCAGGTAGGGATAGGAGTGGGGGGAATGGAACCAAGCTAGAAATGGGTACATTCAGACTGAATGTTAGGAAGAAGTTCTTCAGCATGAGGATGGTGAGAGCTTGGAAGGGGTTGCCCAGGGAGGTGGTGGAAGCCTCATCCCTGGAAGTGTTGAAGGCCAGTCTGGATGAGGCTATGGACAGTCT
Source organism: Tricholaema leucomelas (assembly GCA_013400475.1). Taxonomy (NCBI): domain Eukaryota; kingdom Metazoa; phylum Chordata; class Aves; order Piciformes; family Lybiidae; genus Tricholaema lacrymosa; species Tricholaema leucomelas. The sequence continues at coordinate 429,923 of WAAF01006006.1, forward strand.
GATGTAGTGTGAGGTGTCCCTGCCCATGGCAGGGGGGTTGGAGCTAGATGACCCTCGTGATCCTTTCCAACCCTGACTGAGTCTCTGGTTCTATGATTCTGTGATTAACCCAGCAGACAGGCTGCTATTCTTTTTATTTTAACCAGCTGGTTGACAAGCCCTTAGCTTGCATGTTCACCTTTTGGTTCTCATTCACCCTTCTTTGGTGTTTTTTTTTTTTTGTTTGTTTGTTTTATTTCTTCTTTGCTCCTCATTTCAGTCAGTGTGGAATGCCCTTGCATTCAGAAACAGATTGTATTTCTTCAGGCAACAGGTGCTTCTCTCTTATGTTAGGACATACTGCTCTCCCAGGCAACCAGCATCAGAGCAAGGGGACAGAGGCTCAAGTTGTGGCAGGGGAGGTCTAGGCTGGATGTTAGGAGGAAGTTGTTGTCAGAGAGAGTGATTGACATTGGAATGGGCTGCCCAGGGAGGTGGTGGAGTCACCTTCCCTGGAGGTGTTGAAGCAAAGCCTGGATGAGGCACTTAGTGCCATGGTCTGGTTGGTTGACTAGGGCTGGGTGCTAGGTTGGACTGGATGGTGGAGCACTGGAACATGTTGCCCAGGGAGGTGGTTGAGGCCTCTTACCTGGAGACATTCAAAGTGAGACTTGACGGGACCCTGGGTGACCTGCTTGAGTGGGGAGATCCCTGCTGACTGCAGGAGGGCCACACTAGATGACCTCTAGAAGTCCCTTCCAGCCAGGACCAATCTATGGTTTTATGATGCCATGATTCCATGGTTCCATGATTCCATGGTTCTATGATTCCATGATTTTATGGTTCTATGTTTCCATGATTCCATGGTTCTATGATTCTATGGGTCTATGGTTCTGTGATTCTATGGTTCTATGATCCCATGGTTCTATGATTCTCTGGTTCTATAATCTTTGTGTAGGTAGATGCAAAGGTTTGTGATGTGAGTGGGCCTGGTTTGAGGTGTCTGGAATTTTTAGGGCTACATCTGGAAATGTCCTTGCAGAGTCCCAACATCAGTGTTCTGCAGATCATACCTAGAAAGCTGCCACTGTATGCAGTGAGGATGATTTTCTCACCTCTTAAAAAACACTCAGTTAATGCAAGCTTATGCTGATACAGAATCATAGAAGGAGTTGAGTTGGAAGAGACCTTAAAGATCATCTTGTTCTGCTTATGGATTTTGTGACTCTTCATCTCTTCCTTTGAGGTGGGAGGGGCAGAACTTTCCTAAATTGAAATCAGCCTGATGACTTCAAATCTGTGTGACTCCTCCAGCCTTAACATGGTATATAAGGGATCATCCTTTAAATGCTAAACTCACTATGAAGTCCTCCAAAGTCAAATCTTCGCCGTCCCTGGAGCTGTTCAAGGCAAGGTTGGACGTGGCACTTGGTGCCATGGTCTAGCCTTGAGCTCTGTGGTAAAGGGTTGGACTTGATGATCTGTGAGGTCTCTTCCAACCTTGGTGATACTGTGATACTTTGTGGTTTCCTTACCTGAGGGAAGACTTGGCAGCATATTGCACTCTCTACAGCCTGGCCATGGATCTCTTGCTGGTTGCAAACAGCAGTGGCATGATACATGGCTTCTGTTGGGAGTGTTCTCTGAGTACAATTTGCATGACAAAATGAATATTGCAGTGATATTTTCTGCTGGGCTGAGAGAAATCCAGTGGAAGGGCAAGCTATGTAGATGTGATAACTGTCGAGGTGTACAACAAATAATAATTAGGGCTCATAACATTTATCTACAGTAATAGCTCTTCCCAGCACGGAGCTGACTGCAGTTTCTCCTTGCTTTTGGACTCTGAAACGCAAACGTTGCAGACCAAACCCTGCTTGATCATGCCTTTTTTGAACATTGCTCTATTGCCTCTTAATTATTGATGGTAGCCAGATCATTACTTTCTGGGGATGGCTGTTCTGAAGATGTCAGCTACGAGGCAGCAGTTGCTCTTCTGTCAGCATTGCCCTTAATCACACAGCTCCTCTTTCTCCTATCATCATACACTGCTATTGTTTGCCATCCTAAGTACACCAGCAAGGCTCCTGAGTCTGTATACAGGTGACAAATAGAGGTTCATTTAATGGTAGCTAAAACTGTACTGCACTGGCAAGCAGGTGAGTAGCTTGATGAGGACCATAATCAGTGGTCACAGAGCATCACTGCCCGTACCACGCACCCTGCGTGGCAGCCACCCACCCTAAGGGGGCCAAGGCAGGATCCAGTTCAGCTTCAAAAGCTCAGCTCATCAAAAGCAGAATGTGAGGTTTGACTGGATCTCAGGGATGTGGAGCTGGTTGGGAAAAGGGAGAAGTGTTGGAGCCAGCAGTGTCCTGGAATGCCAGAGTAGGGATGCAGCCAGAAGGTTGAGGGATACAATTGTTCCTCTACTCCCTGTTCAGTGTGAGGTGCTCAGAAGGGGAACAGGAAACCTGAAAAGGAGGTTGTGGTAGGTCAGGAGCTTTCTCCCCCCACACTATTGAAATTTACCAGAAGAGCTCAGGTAGAATCATAAAATGGTTTAGGTTGGAAGGAACCTCAAAGATCATCCAGTTCCAATCCCCCCACCATAGGCAGGGACACCTCCTTCTAGAACAGGTTGCTCAAAGCCTGATATGTTTTAATCTGTTTTTTCACCATTTGTGGCTGCTGATAACTTTTTAATAACTAAAGACAACAATCATTTGGGAAAAAAAAAGTTCCATTGGCTTGGTTCAGAGCAAATTTTGGCCTGCAACTTGAAAAAAATTCAATGTAATGATTTTGGATTATTTTTTCCCTGCAGACACCAAAAGAAATGTGTTATTTATACTAACAGTACTGTTGTTTTTCCAAGCAAGATATACTGCTTAGGCATATCTGCTGATATTTGACATTAAACAATGCATAAATAGCTAATAGGGGGTAAAAAGGTATTAAAAAGAAATAAATACTCTATGAGGGGAGGCTGAGGGAGCTGGGGGTGTGCAGCCTGCAGAAGAGGAGGCTCANTGATCTTGGAGGTCTCTTCCAAGCTGGCTGATTCTATGATTCTAAGCACAGTGCTTATTGCATTTTTGCTGGCTACTGGAATTTGGTGGCAATTTGTATTTTAAGTAATCCCAGACACTGATATGGGCTGGGCAGGGACTGGCTTGAGAACCCTGAAGAAAATTACTTGGGTGTGCTGGTGGATGAGAAGCTCAATAAGAGCTGCCAGTGTGCAACTGCAGCCCAGAGAGTGACTAGAGCCTGGGCTGCAGCAGGAGAAGTGTGGGCAGCAGGGCTAGGGAAGTGATCCTCCCCCTCTGCTCCGCACTGGTGAGACCCCACCTGGAGTACTGCATCCAGTTCTGGAGCCACTGTTACAGGAAAGAGCTGGATGGGCTGGAAGGTGTCCAGAGAAGGGTCATGAAGGTGATCAGGGGCTGAAGCTGCTCTGCTATAAGGAGAGACTGAGGCAGTTGAGGTCATTCAGTCTGGAGAAGAGAAGGCTCTGAGGAGATCTTATTGTGGTCTTCCAGTATCTGAAGTGGATTACAAGAAAGCTGGGGAGGATCTTTTTTAGGCTGTCAGATACTGATAGGATTTGGGAGAATGGTTCCAAGCTAGAGGAGGGTAGGTTTAGATTAGGTATTAGGAAGAAGGTCTTCACCAGTGGACCTGTTTTGTCCTTGAGCCATTTGCCTGTGCCCACGCTGTATCTGGGTTGGCATTGGAATGNTTTTAAGGCCAGACTGGATTTGGCTCTGAGCAACCTGATCTAGAGTGAGGTGTCCCTGCCCATGGCAGGGGAGTTAGAACTGGATGGTCCTTGAGGTCCTTTCCTGACAATTCTGTAATTCCATAATTCAGGAGGATCATTACACTCTTGCTTGGCTAACTGCAGAGTTACTATTCAGAGTAGCTGATGTATCTTTTGCTGCCATATCCATGCTACAGCAGAGCAGACCTTTTGCAAATTGATTCATTTGCACCATTCTGTGCCCTTTCAGGAATCATTTTCTGATTGTGAGGAATAGACTTCTGCTAGAATCAGAGAGCTAATTCCCAGAACTCATCTTTAGAGCTGAGGAAACTAAAAAAGAAACCAAATAAGATATTAAATTCCGCTCTACTGTCCCCCTTTTCTTTTTTTCTTTCTCTTGAACCCCCCCATTTGGTCTCCTTTTTCAGGTGCTGTACCTCTGCTGAAATGGGAATTTTTGACAAAGAGGTAGAAAATGAATAGAAAGGCTTTGAGGAGACCTTGCAGTGGCCTTCCAGTAACTGAAGAGGACCTCCAGGAAGGCTGGGGAGGGTCTATTGACAAGCTCTTGTAATGACAGGACGAGGAGGAATGGGCTTAAACTGGCAGAGGGGAGATTGAAACTGGATGTTAGGAAGAAGTCCTTTGCAGTGAGGTTGGTGAGACACTGGCACAGGTTGCCCAGGTAGGTTGTGGCTGCTCCCTCCCTGGAGGTGTTCAAGGCCAGGTTGGATGAGGCCTTGAGCAACCTGCTCTAGAGAGAGAACCAATACAGGTTGGGAGGTAATTTGCTGGAGTGCAGCTCTGTGGAGAGGGACCTGAGAGTGCTGGTGCAGAACAAGTTAACTATGAGACAGCAATGTGCCTTTGTGGCCAACGGGGGCAATGTGATCCTGGGATGCATTACAAAGAGTGTGTCCAGCAGATTGAGGCAGGTTCTCCTTCCCCTCTACTCTGCCCTGGTGAAACCTCAGCTTGAGTACTGTCTTCAGTTTTAGGCTCCCCAGTTTAAGAGGGACCCTGTCCAGCAGAGGGCTGCAAGGATGATGACAGGACTGGAGCACTGCCTGATGAGGAGAGGCTGAGGGACCTGGGGCTGTTTAGTCTGGAGAAGAGAAGACTGAGAGGGGATTTAATAAATGCTTCTAAAAATCTGAAGGCTGGGGTCCAGGAGGTGGGGGGACAGGCTCTGCTCACTGCTCCCTGGGACAGGACAAGGAGCAATGGATGGAAGCTGCAGCACAGGAGGTTCCAGCTCAACACAAGAGGGAACTTCTTGACTGTAAGGGTCCCAGAGGACTGGCACAGGCTGCCCAGAGAGATTGTGGAGTCTCCTCTGGAGCTTCTCAAGGCCTGTCTGGCTGTGTTCCTGTGTGACCTGAGCTAGAGTGTATGGTCCTGCTCTGGCAGGGGTTGGACTCTGGGTCCCTTCCAACCCCTAATATCAAGGACAAGGAACAATGGGTTTTAACTGGCACAGGGGAGATTGAAACTGGATGTTATGGAAGGGTTCTTTGCAGTGAGGTTGGTGAGACACTGGCACAGGTTGCCCAGGGAGGTTGTGGATGACAGAATCACAGAATGTGATCTTCGACTGCCACTGCCTGAAGCTGAAAGGCAGCGAAACTCCTGCATGAATGACAAATATTGCGGCTTTCAAAGCCTGATATCCTGCAGCCCTGCAGGGATAGAAGGACGGGGACAGATCCTCTGATCACTCAACTTGGTATAAAATAAACAGAGAGAGGTTGTTTGGAAATGGCTGAGGAGGGCTTATTCCCTTGTTCTGCTTGTGCAGAGGCTCGGGGAGGAGATACTCCCACGCTGGCAGGGTGACAAGCTGCATTCAGCTGTGACATCTGCAGGAACTGAGTTATTTCATGTTTTGTTTTGAAAAAAAATATTAGTGAGGACTCTTTTGTATGCAAAAAGAGTTGTAAACTTTTCTTTTTTGTCTCCCCTCTGAGCCCTAGATAACTGAAATGGTAGTTATTGGATCATAGAATGGATTGGCCTGGAAGGGTCTTCTAAAGGTCATCTGGTCCAACTCCCTTGCTGTCAGCATAGAATCAGAGCATCATAGAATCATGGAATCAGTCAGGGTTGGAAGAGACCACAGGGATTATCTAGTTCCAACCCCCCTGCCATGGCCAGGGACACCCTACCCTAGATCAGCCTGGCCACAGCCTCATCCAACCTGCCCTTAAACACCTCCAGGGATGAGGCCTCAACCACCGCCCTGGGCAACCCATTCCAGGTTCTCACCACTCTCACAGTGAAGAACTTCCTCCTCACAACCAGCCTGAATCTCCCCACCTCCAGCATTGCTCCTTTCCCCCCAGTCCTGTCACTCCTTCATAGCCTAAAAAGTCCCTCCCCAGCTTTTTTGTAGGCCCTCTTCACATACTGGAGGACCACAAGAAGGTCACCTGGGAGCCTCCTCTTCTCCAGACTGAACAGCCCCAACTCTTTCAGTCTGTTCTCACAGGAGAGGTGCTCCAGCCCTCTGAGCATCCTTGTGGCCCTTCTCTGGACACACTCCAGCATGTCCAGAGAAGGGCAGAGGCATCTGCAACGAGAACAAGTTGCTCAGAGCCCCTAACAACCTGATCTGCAGTGGGTCCAGGGTTGAGGCAGCTACCACCTCTCTGGGCAAGCAGTTCGAGTGTTCCACCACTGGCTTCCTTTTTTTCCCAACAGTGTCTCCATTTTCTAGTCTAAGTTTGTAAGTGCTACATTTAAAGTTCCTTATGAAGGTGGTATGATACATGGAGAGAGCATGTGAGGGGGTCTATCTGCACTGTAAAAAGCCATTCTTCTCATTTACTCACTCTAGACATGAGTGGGTAGGAAAAATTAAATCCTCTTCTTTTCCTTCTCCTGCAGTAAGATAAAATACATTGTGTGGCTGTAGCCTACTTGTAAGCTAACATAAGATGTATGTGGATAGAGTTGACTTGGCTTAGCCTAGTTCTATGGTAAGATAAACTGTGTGTGGGTAGAGTTGACTTGGTTTAGCCTATTTGTAAGCTAACATAAGCAGTGTGTGGATAGAGTTGACTTGGTTTAGCCTATTTGTAAGCTAACCTAAACTGTGTGTGGGTAGAGTTGACTTGGTTTAGCCTATTTGTAAGCTAACCTAAGCTGTGTGTGGGTAGAGTTGACTTGGTTTAGCCCATTTGTAAGCTAACCTAAACTGTGTGTGGATAGAGTTGACTTGGTTTAGCCTATTTGTAAGCTAACCTAAGCTGTGTGTGGGTAGAACAGATCCTAACCCAGAGAGTCATGCATCCTTTTTCTCAAAGGAACAACTTCTTCATGTCTCCTTTGCATAAAATTCTAGGGACCCTGCCTTGAGTTTACTGAGTGTTGCTGATTGTCTTTTGATAGCTCTCCTTTTAATAAGCAGCAGATTATCTCATCTCTCTGTGTACAACAGCATATTTCAGAGGATAGGTATGGAAGGAGTACCTTGTATTGGCAGCAGATGAAAGTCAGATGAAGTGCTTCAAAGGCCAGGCAGGCAAAAGGCAGAGAAAAAGGTCTGTTAGGTATTGGGATGAGAAGCTTTTGAAATACAGATAACCTACAGCAAAGATGAGCTCTGTTCTCCTGGAACTAATAATTAGACAGATAAGAGAGGAAAGTGAAAGGAAGCCAAGAGATATGGACAAAGTTCAGCAGAAACCAACCATTCTGGAATGAGAAAATTTCCAGCCATGGAAATGTTATTCATGAAAATAAAAAAGTCAGCTAAAGCACAGGTAGGAAATCACAAAGGAGATGAAACAGTTGTGACAAGCTCAGGGACACAGACAGTGAGATAAAAAGCAGATGTGTGAGTGATTTTATGCCCAAGTCTGAAGGCCTGGGAGGTGTTTTAATGGGTGTTGCAAAAAGAAGGCAATTATCATAATGCAGGACATCAGCAATGGGAGAATGGCCCTGGTGGGCAAGATTAAGTTGCCCAGGAGGCAGTAATGGCCAAGGAGGGCAGTGGTTTCCTGGGGTCCATTAAGAACAGTGCGGCCAGTAGGTCAAGGTGAGGTTAGAATCATAGAATCAGCCAGGGTTGGAAGGGACCACATGGATCATCTAGTTCCAACCCCCCTACCATGGGGGGACACGTCATACTAGATCAGGCTGTCCAGAACCTCATCCAGATGAGGTTCTCCTCCCCCTCTACTCTGCCCACAGCTGGAGTGTTGTGACTAGTTCTGGGATCTCCAGTTCAAGAGAGACAGAGAACTACTGGAAAGAGTCCAGTGGAGGCCATGGAGGGGCCTGGAGTGTCTCTGTGAGGAGGAAAGGCTGAGAGCCCTGAGACTGGTGAATCTGGAGAAGAGCAACCCCAGAGAGGATCTGATCAATGCTCAGCAGGTGCTGAGGGGTGAGGATGAAGAGGATGTGGCCAGACTCTTGTCAGTGGTGCCCAGGGTACAAGAGGCACAAATTGATACACATGAGGAGAAAGTTCTTTGGTGTGAATGTGCTGGAGCCCTGGAGCAGGCTGCCCAGAGAGGTTGTGGAGTCTCCTTCTCTGGAGAGCTTCCAACCCCATCTGGGCGTTGTGATGCTGGGCAAGCTGCTGGGGGTCCCCCTGCTTTAACAGGGTAGGGTGAAAGAGGGAAGTTGGACTTGATCTGCAGAGATCCCATCTGACCCTCACTATGCTGGGATTCTGTACCAAAAAGCACAGTCGGAGTGAGTTGGTTTATCCCTCTTCATACTGCCAGAGCCACAGCCAGATCCCTCCTTCCAGAAACACTTCTTTGACGCTAAAACAGTTGGCACAAGGCAGAAGCATTCAGCTACTTCTGAGCACTGCAGTTCTTCATCTACTTCAATCAGTATGTGTGAAAAAGCCCATCCAGAACATTCAGAACAACGCTGAACATCCTTGCTGACTGAAGGGGGAGGTGGTGGTGGTGGTGAATCAAAATCTCTGCACCTACAGAGGAACTGCCTAATAATGAGGAAGATAGTTAAAAGGAAATTAAAGGAGCAGCTAAGAGGGGAATATGTTTGTGGGCGGCTTAGAGGCTTTCAAGGCAACAACTGATTTTACTCCTCAACACAAATATGCACAGCATAATAATTCTACAGAAGATCAGCCAAGAATCAAGTGTAAACCATCATAGAAAGGAGCTCTTAGGCTTGGGTTGGGATTTTTCTCTTCTTTTAGAAGGGAAAAGAGGCAGCCCTCAATATAAAGGTAAAAGGCGAGCCAAAGCCAGAGTTTGAGCCCTTAATGAATGTGGAAAAGCTAATAAGAAAAACTTTTTGAACACCTCAGAGGCAGAAAGCTTGCCAGAGGAGCAGTCAGGCTGATGATCAGGGAGGAGTATTGAAGGCAGATGAGGCCATTGCAGAGAAGGGAGATGAGGTTGCACTGCTTGTTGGCTGGAGTGGAGGTTGAGGGTGGCTCTGTGCTAGAGCTCCTCTGTACAAGGGACAAGTTTCAGGAGCAATCTCATATTGGGTAGCTCAAATCAGACCCTGATGGGGCAAGATGTGAGGGCAGAGACTCTGGAGGCTGCTTCCCACTTGAGTTATCAGGAGAACTTGGTGGTTTGCAAAGGCCAGGGAAGAGCCAGAGTAGTATACAGAATCATAGAAGCAGTCGGGGTTGGAAGGGACCACAAGGATCATCCAGTTCCAATTCTCCCTGTGCAGGCTGGAGAAGAGGAGGCTCCCAAATGACCTTCTTGTGGCCTTTCAGTATCTGAAGGGGGCTACAAAAAAGCTGGGGAGGGACTTTTCAGGATATCAGGGAGTGACAGGACTGGGGGGAATGGAGCAAAACTGGAGGTGGAGAGACTCAGATTGGTTGTGAAGAGGAAGTCTTCCAGCATGAGAGTGGTGAGAGCCTGGAATGGGTTGCTCAGGGAGAGGGAGGTGGTTGAGGCCCCATCCCTGGAGGTGTTTAAGGCCAGGCTGGATGAGGACTGTGGCCAGCCTGATCTAGGGTAGGGTGTCCCTGGCCATGGCAGGGGAGTTGGAACTGGCTGATCCTTATGGTCCCTTCCAACCCTGACTGATTCTATGATCCAGCCTGGCCTCATGTGATCTTTGATCACATTCTGTGATTCTGTCATCCACAACCTCCCTGAGCAGCCTGTTCCAGTGTCTCACTACCCTCACTGTAAAGAACTCTTTCCTAACATCTAGTTTGAATCTCCCCTCTGCCAGTTTAAATCCATTACTCCTTCTCCTATGCTATACAGGAGAATACCAAAGGATTAACCAAGCACTTGTGGGATTCTGTTGATAGTATTTCCTGCTTTAAGTCACAAAAACAACCCAGAAATAGAGCACAGACAAGCAGAAGACAACTCCGATCAATTATTGGCCTCGAAGAACACAGACTGTTTTGGCAGATCATGTGAGGATTTCACAGCTTGGAAAAGAGCCTTGGTAACGAAATAAATTTCCTTTTATTGGCAACTCCATCTAAAAACTGCAAAGAGTGGACTGGAGAGCAGGGAATTGAAATGCAGATTGGCAGCGAACGCTGCGGGTCGCAACCACGGCGTAACGACGCCGGTTTGGGAACGCTGCCGTTCCTTTTGTGGTGTTTATGTTCAGTTTGAAGAACTTTGCTATTAATTATCAGTCAAGCTCCAGTTAATAATCAGTTCCTGCCACAATTAGCTTATCAGTTATATTGTCTAATTAAGAAGTGGTGAGTGAGTGGAATTCCAATGCACTAATACAGGCACAGGCTGCAATCCTAAACAAATACGAGCGCAAAGCTACTGAACTGAGCTGTTTGATATCTGCTGGCAAAACTCTTTCCCTCTGGACCATTAGCTCCCACTTCTGCTATTCCATACAAATGACCAATTTCTGCTATTTCTCAAAGCTAATGCTTTCAAATCATTATTTTGTATACATTGTGTTAAGGCTTTTCACTTGTTTAAATCTGCATAATTATGGTAATTGTCTTCTAAGCTTACTCGACCAAAATCATTCTCAATTGAGTTTTAGCCTATTTTTAAGTCAAGTTCTCTTGTGTCTGGAGTTGATACTGCTTAGATCTTCTCTTACTCAACGGGGAAGGGCTGTTTAGAAGGGCTTGTGGCAATAGGGTGAAAGGCAATGGTTTGAAACTGGATGTGAGGAGGAAGTTATTCAGCATAAGAGTGGTGAAAGCCTGGAATGGGTTGCCCAGGGAGGTGGTTGAGGCCCCATCCCTGGAGGTGTTTAAGTGCAGGCTGGATGAGGCTGTGGCCAGCCTGATCTAGGGTAGGATGTTCCTGCCTACAGCAGGGGCATTGGAACTGGCTGATCCTTGTGCTCCCTTCCAACCCTGACTGATTCTATGATTCTATGAAACTGGAGCAGGGTAGATTTAGTTTGGACAAGATGAGGGGTATTTGGTTTAAACTGGCAGAGGGGAGATTGAAACTGGATGTTAGGAAGAAGTTCTTTACAGTGAGGGTAGTGAGACACTGGAACAGGTTGCCCAGGGAGGTTGTGGAAGACAGAATCACAGAATATTATTTTTAAGTCAATTTCTCTAAAGCAATGTATCTAGAATTGGTGCTGCTCAGATCTTCTCTTATTCAGCCCAAGTGGGGAAGGGCTGTTTAGAAGGGCTTGTAGCAATAGGGTGAGGGGCAATGGTTTGAAACTGGAGCAGGGTAGATTTAGTTTGGACAAGATGAGGGGTATTTGGTTTAAACTGGCAGAGGGGAGATTGAAACTGGATGTTAGGAAGAAGTTCTTTGCAGTGAGGGTGGTGAGACCCTTGAACAGGTTGCCCATGGAGATGTCCAAGGCCAGGTTGGATGATGCCTTGAGAAACCTGTTCTAGTGGGAGATGTCCCTGCCTATGGCAGGGGTTGGAACTGGATGATCTTTGAGGTCCCTTCCAACCTAAACCATGCTATGATTAGGAAGAAGTTCTTTGATTGCTCTCTCAACTCTCTCTGTACCCACCTTGGGTTTGTGCTATATGCTGTTGTATTTATTATCTATGTGGGCTTGGTGATCATCTGCACTGCCTGTAGAGGATGCATCATCCCCAAAATCTTGAAAGCTCATTTTGGGATGATTGTCTCCTCATAATAGTGAAAACAAACTTCTGTACATCAGAGTTTGTGGCAGAAGCTGGTCCAGTTGTACTTAGCTATGGGTGTTGAAATGAGGCTGGGGACCTTTTTGTGCTAGACAATTTTGATTCTAGACCTTGCATGGGGTGGGCAGACTGCTTCCTACAAAATCTGATCTTGGAATTATGGAATGGTTTGGATTGGAGGAACCTTAAAGATCATTTAGGTTCAACTCTTACTAGACTAGGTTGCTCAAAGCCCCAGCCAACCTGGCTTTCAACACCTCCAGGCTTGGAGCCTCTACAGCTTCTCTGGGCTACCTGTTCCAGTGCCTCACCACCCTCATAGGGAAGAATTTCTTCCTAATGACTAGTGTCTATCCAGCTTCTTCCAGTTTGAAGCCATTACTCTGGTCCTGTCAATCCATGTCCTTGTAGAAAGGTCTGTCTCCAACAGAGGGCTTCCCCCACAGCAGAGGGATTCTATCCTCCTCATCACTGTTGTGGCATTCTCTGGCTCCACTCTAACAGGTCCCTGTCTCTGCTGAGGACTCCAGAGCTGGCCCCAGCACTGCAGGTGGGATCTCAGCAGAGCAGAGGGGCAGAGTTCCCTCTCTGCTCCTGCTGCCCATGCTGCTGGGAATCAGCCCAGGATACAGCTGGGTCTGGGCTGGCAGCACTCGGTGCTGGCTCATGTCCAGCTTTGCACCCAGCAGCACCCCTAAGTTCCTGTCTGTAGAACTTCTCTCTTATCTTGTGTAGTCTTCTCTTTAATTAGCTGGAAAAGATGAGTTTACAAGTAACACCCTAACAACAGCAACATTTTCTTCTCCCTGTGACTGCCCAGCAGCGAGCTGACCCCCATGCCCCACTCTCACCCCAGAACACTTCGGGGTGGAGTCCCACCAGCAGCTTTCAACCCGCTGAGTCACAGCCAATTATCCTGCTGGGCTTTAAGGAGTGTTCACACGGTGGGGAGACCCAAGGTTATTGTGTGACACAGCCAAGCTTACAATTTCTCTGCCAGAGATGAAACTGAAGCTAATTAAAAATAATGAGGGTGGCGTTACGTGGCGGTGGGAGCTGCTGTGGTTCAGGGTTCACGTGCCTGCCCCAGGGCTGCAGTGGGATGGTCCAGGCAGCTGATCCTGCCACAAACTCAGCTTTTCTTTGATGTTTCCATCTTCTTTTTTCTTCTTTTTTTCTTTTTCTTTTTTTTTTTGGTGGGGTTTGCATTTAACATGGCTCAGCTCCTCAATCTGTGTTACACAAATTGCTGGTGCGAGGGAAGGGTTTTGCTCGGGCAGGGACTGAAGGATAAGTCTGGATGAGAGAAGAAAGGATATTTGAACTGTGATGAAGCACTATTTCTGCCTGATATAGTACCTGAAGGGAGGCTATAGGAAATAGAATCATAGAATCAAGCAGGTTGGAAGAGACCTCCAAGATCAGCCAGTCCACTTAGCCCTAGCCAATCAACCAGACCAAGGCACTAAGTGCCTTATCCAGGCTTTGCTTGAATGATCACTTCCCTACTCCTTCCAACCTGGTTGATTCTGTGATTTCCACAGACCAATTCTAGTGTGACTTTAGTGCAATATGACACTCAAAACCAAGAAAATCCAGTCTTGAACATCTCCAGGGACGGTGACTCCACCACCTCCCTGGGCAGCCCATTCCACTGCCAATCACTCTCTCTGGCAACAACTTCCTCCTAACATCCAGCCTAGACTTCCCCTGGCACAACTTGAGACTGTGTCCCCTTCTTCTGTTGCTGGTTGCCTGGGACAAGAGAAAGCTGGGGAAGGTCTATTTATAAGGGTCTGATAGAACAAAACACAATGGAACAGGGTAAATTTAGATTGGATATTAGGAAGAGATTCTTTAGTGTGAGGTTGGTGAAACAGTGGAACAGGTTGCCCACAAAAGCTGCGGATGCCTCATCCTTGGAAGTGTTTCAGACCAGGTTGGATGAGGCCTTGAGAAGCCTGATATAGGAGAGTCCCTGCCCATAAAAGGGGGCTTGGAACTGGATGATCTGTAAGGTTAGGTGGCAGTGTTGAATTGAATGAGGGTAGAAACACTCTGCAGAGGGACTTGGATAGCTTGGATCCGTGGGCCACCATTAATGGGATGAGCTTCGACAAGGCCAAATGCCAGGTCCAGCACTTGGGTCACAACAACCCCAAGCAATGCTGCAGGCTTGTGGCAGTGTGGCTGGAAACTGCCTGGCAGAAAGGGACCTGGGGGTTGTAATAGACAAACAATTCAATATGAGCCAACAGTGTGCCCAGGTGGCCAAGAAAGCCAATGACATTCTGTGGCCAGCAAGAGTAGGGAGGTGATTGTTCCCTTGGACTCACTTTGGTGAGGCCACACCTCAAGTCTGCAGTTTTGGGCACCACAGTACAAGAGAGATGTGGAGGTGCTGGAGCCAGTGCAGAGGAGGGCAACGAAGCTGGGAATGGCCTGAGGCATAAATTTTATGAGGAGTGACTGAGGGAGCTGGGGATGGTTAGTGTGAAACAGAGGAGGCTGAGGGCAGACCTCACTGCTGTCTACAGCTACCTGAAGGTAGGCTGATGCTGAGCTCTTCTCACAGGTAGTTGGAGAATGGCCTCAAGCTGAGACTGGGAAAGTTTAGATTGGACATTAGGTAAAAGTTTTTCAAGGAGAGAGTGGTGAGGGACTGGAATGAGCTGCCCAGGGAGGTGGTGGAGTCACCCACCCTGTATGTGTTTAAAAGTGGTTTGGATGTGGTGCTCAGGGCTCATGGTTTAAGGGGAATCTTGTAGAGCAGGGTTCTAGGTTGAGTTTGGTGATCCTGAGGGGCTTTGCCTGTTCCTGTGATTCTGTCCCTTCCAGCTGAAGTTGTTCCATGATTCCATAATATTTTGCTTGTGAAATGGCTCTTCTGTTTGAAGGTTTTGCTTCATGGTATCAAACTGTGGAAGTGATGTCTCAGCTCATCCTATAAAAAAAGGTTGTCTTTTTATCATGGAGCCTGGTTAAATCGTGGAGAGTTTCTTTGGTTTGGAACTGAATCCCAGTGTCCACATCCTTCCATTAATACTTCACCTGTCCTTCCTACAGCTACTGCTGAAGCCAACTGGAACTATAATTTCCTCCAGATTTACCTGTGCTACTTTGAGGCTAGCTTTTGTAAATATGAAACAGGAGGCAGAGAAGTAGGCATGTCTGTCTGGGGGTGGAAAGTGCTGTCATACAGGGGGGTCTGAGATTGCTGTCCCAAGTTCCTGCTCTGCACAGTTTTCCACAGAGGAATGTCAGTTGCTGGCTGTCCTATGTAGCCAGAAGTATTTTCCCTTCATGCTTTCTTATGCTGTATCTTTCTGATATGGAGCCACCATCCCTGGAGGTGTTCAAGAAACTCATAGGCATGGCACTTCAGGGCATGGTTTAGTGGGCATGGTGCTGCTGGGTTGGACTTGGTGTTCACAGAATCACAGAATGTAGGGGCTGGAAGGGACCTCAAAAGCTCATCCAGTCCAAAGCCCCTGCCAGAGCAGCATCACCTAGAGCAGGTCACACAAGAACACATCCAGGCAGGTCTTGAGTATCTCCAGAGAGGAGATATTTGCCCCCTGGGCAGCCTGTTTCAGTGCTCTGTCACCCTGACAGGGAAAAAAATCCTCCTCATGTTTAAATGAAACTTCCTATGCCTCAGCTTCCACCCAGTGCCCCTTGTCTTGTCACAGGGCATCACCCAGCAGAGCCTGGCTCCAGCCTCCTGCCACTCACCCTCCACCATTGCTGAGGTCACCTCTTAGTCTCCTCCAAGCAGCACAGCCCCAGCTCCCTCAGCCTCTCCTCATAAGAGAGATGTTCCATTCCCTTCATCATCCTTGAGGCTCTGTGGTGGACTTACTCAAGCAGTTCTATGTCCCTCTTGACCTGGGGAGCTCAGAACTGGACACAACACTCCAATTCTTTCCTACCCTTGGTGATTCCTTGATTCTGTTCTGTTTTCCTTAGGTTAAATAAAACCTAGAGGTGAAAAAAAGGCAGAGGAGCAGAGCTCCTGCAGTCCTCATCTCTTTCCTCTTTGACCCTGCTAAACATGTGGCTGGCTGTGGTTGTTGTGCCTCTCTCCTTTCTCCTTCTCTGGAGAACACCCAGGCGTGGCCGATGTTCTCCTCGCTGTTGTGCAGCCGGTGCCAGTGCTGCTGGCTTTGTTGTGCTCTGCAGTAAGAGGCTTTTCCTCAGATTTATGTCATATTAAAATGAGATGTGTAATTAGAGACGTTCGATGTGATGGCAGCATGCAACAGGAAAAGTGCCTCTAGTTCCTTTCTTCTTTGACCTTAATTAGGCTGAGGAGTGGATTCCTCGCTGCTGCAGAGAGACCTTTGCTGCAGCTCTGTGGCTGTAGCTAGGTTGTGACTTGCTAACCTAGGTTTGAGGCTCTCTACTGAGCTGCAACCACGATTCCTTGTGCAAAATAGGGAGCTGAAAATACTGACCGCTCTCATCTGACAAGGTATTAAAGATAAACTAATTAAGTTCTTGGTAGCGGTGTCAGCAGTCAGTGCCAGCTTTGGTAGCCGGTGGAAAGGAACAGAAGATGTTCCCTCATTCTGCTCTCTCTCCTTGTGAACAAGTCATGCTGCACTCCCAGAAACTCACTCCTCTGCCAGCAATCTTCAGCTACTCTCAGAAAAGCCCACAATGTCCCGAGCCTAAAATTCACTCCAGCAAGGAAGTGCAAAAATGATTTTTAGCCACTATTACTTTTTGTTAACAAGCAATATTTTTGACTTAAAGACTTCAGGAGGAAGTGTTCCTCCTCCTCTCTACAAACAGCTATAAACTGAATGCATTTTAATAACATTTCCCCCCCTTTTATTCCAAGAAGTTACAAGGTATTTCATTAAAATGTCAACTTTTTCTTTCCTATATTTTATGATTCTCTTTCTTCCTTCTGTCACAAATATGTTGTTGCCAACATCATCATGACACGGTTTGCTGCCAAGCCTATGGAAAGTTAAAAAAGGAAAAGACAAAAAAATAAAAAGAAGAAGAAGAAGAAGAAAAAAAAAGGAATTTCAATCCACTCTTTAGGTAAAATTCTTCCAGCACTAGAGGCTGAGAAAGCAGCCAGAAATATCTCAAGTGCCAAAGACAAACGTTAAGAGTGCCAAAGCGGTGGCAGAAAACCCGTGGAAAGCGGTAGCAGGGGGATCAATCCTGCACCACGAGTGAATAATCAGCTGGGGAGATTTCCTAATCCAGTTGTCATTTATAGATTCCACCTAGTTCCTATTAATGCTTCTGCAGAGATGAGATAAACCAAGCACGAGCAGGCACACGCTGAGCAAGTCAGCTCCTGCATGCGAGAAGCGAAACATCTTGCCCCCCCTCGGACCCTCTTCCAACTGCCGCCCCGAATCCTTTGTGTCCCACTGCATCCCTCCCCCGAGGACTCTCTCTTTTAAACATATCAACCTGCTGTCACTCAAAAGGTCACCAAACCCAGCTCCAGCCAGGTGTCGAGCCATCTGCTGTGAGCTGGTTTAATAAGGAAGGAGCAGCTTCACCCGGTTTTTACTCATTAGGCTGGGGAGGGGAGCGGGGGTAGGGAAGGCAAAACTCTGTTTTGCTTTTGGGAACAGTCAAGAGCTGTGATGGTGTTTCCTAGGCGAGTGCCTTAACACCTGACTAATTAAACTGAGCCTGGCTTTGCATAGGGAGTATCCCTGTAAAGGCCCTAATTTTCAGCCCTTCAGTAGCACAGATCCTCACTGGAATTTGGTTATTACTTTTCCCATCCTATCTTTACTTCTAGTTGGAGCTGCTGAGTGGCTCCAAAGACATTAAATTAGCTCCGTGCCCAGGATTTCTGGACTTGTCTGGATCTCTCCCTCCTGTGCAAAGAGAGGAAAGCAACGGAAGGTGAATACTCAGAATACCTAATTACAGGTTGAAAGCATCTTAAAAACTTTCAATTTCCCCGAGAGATATCCCAGGTAATTTCCTGCTCAGCTGGAAAGCTGAGGGATAAATGTGATTTCCACTCATACTAAACCAATTGTGGCTTCAGGCTGGCTTCCCAGGCGCTGCACATGACACAGGAGGGTTCTGCATTCAGCTGGTTGAGTTTGTTGTTATTCTTAAGCAGCACAAAAATCTCTCACTTGAGATTCGCTCTGCTTTATAGGTGCTGGCCTGACCCCAGTGACCTCTTTAGAAAGCGATTTAATTTCTCACTCTCCGACTCCCAGGGGCGCAGCTCCCTTTTGCTCACTCTCTGAGGTCTTCAAGCCATTTGGAAGGGGAGCCAAAGAGTTGCTGAAGGTAGCTGTTTTGTTTACACGATGTCAAATTGGGAAGGTGCCACGGGAGAAATCCCACGCACCCCCATGCAGCGTTGCAGGCACAGCAGGGTGTGTACGCATCAGATAAAGGAGGTGGAGTTTTCTGAGCAGGGAACTTGCCCAAACGAGTTAATTACACGTTCTGTGTCCCACTTTCCCAATACAGAAACGGTTCTAATTAAAAAAGAGAAAAAAATTAGCCTGTAATTTAGTCTTGGCCTTGGGCTGCTCCATCTTAGCCCTGACTCTGGGACCCGCTCGCTGTCTCATCAACTCTGCTTCAGCGTCTGAGGAAGGCAACCTGATACTTTGCTTACTGCTTTAGGTCAGGCTCTCAGCTTAGCTGAATAGTAACAAACATGACCAATAGCAGAGAATCATTAGGGTTAGAGAAGACCTCTAAGTCCATCTGTCAACCCAACGCCACCATCACCACTAAGCTGTGACCATAAATGCCATGGCCACAGGTTTCTTGAATGCCCCCAGGCATGGTGACTCCAGCACCTCCCTGGGCAGCCTGTTCCAATGCCTGACCACTCTTGAAGTAGATACATTTTCCCTAATCTCCAACCTAAACCTCAGCTGATGCAACTTGAGGACATTTTCTCTCCTACTGTTGCTAGTTACTTGGAAATCTACCAGGTTGGAAGAGACCTTCAGGCTCATCCAATCCAACCTAGCACCCAGCCCTAGCCAATCAACCAGACCATGGTACTGAGTGCTTCATCCAGGCTTTGCTTGAACACTTCCAGGGATGGCGACTCCACCACCTCCCTGGGCAGCCCATTCCAATGCCAATCACTCTCTCTGGTCTCAAGCTGTGCCAGGGGAGATCTAGGCTGGATATTAGGAGGAAGTTCTTCACAGAGAGAGTGATTGGCACTGGAATGGGCTGCCCAGGGAGGTGGTGAAGTCACTGTCCCTGAAGGTGTTCAATGAAAGAGTGGATGAGGCACTTAGTGCTATGGTCTAGTTGACTGGATAGGGCTGGGTGATAGATTGGACTGGATGAGCTTGGAGGTCTCTTCCAACCTGGTTGATTCTATTCTATTCTAACTTCTTCCTAACATCCAGCCTAGACCTCCCCTGGCACAGCTTGAGACTGTGTCCCCTTGTTCTGTTGCTGGTTGCCTGGCAGAAGAGACTAACCCCACCTGGCTACAGCCTCCCTTCAGGTAGCTGTAGACAGCAACGAGGTCTGCCCTGAGCCTCCTCTTCTGCAGGTTGCACAGCCCCAGCTCTCTCAGCCTCTCCTCACAGGGCTTGTGTTCCAGCTAGAAAACTCACTTTCTGGTAGTGTCTCCTGCAATGTATTGCCATTGTGAACATTGCATATAAAAATCCATCTGCCTCTACTGTTATTTTTAGTCCCAACTGCCTCCATGTAGACTGTTTTCTATGTCATATGCAGCTGGAGTCAGTGATTCTCCCAGGAATCTGAGACCATCAGCTCTCCTGGGTGGAATATTGATTTCCAGGAAATAATCTTCCTGCAGCCATCTTTGCTTAAATATAGCAGAAAGAGCTCCTCTTGCTCAAAAATCATTCACAGTCCTGCTGTTTTCTGCTGGAAACTGAATGTATCACAGAGTCATTTAATGGTAGGGGTTGGAGATCATTGAGTCTAATCCCACTGCCAAGGCAGGTTCACCTAGAGGAGGACATACAGGAACATGTCCAGGTGGGTTTTGAATATCTCCGTTACTGGGGATGGTTAGTGTGAAAAAGTGGAGGCTGAGGGCAGACCTCATTGCTGTCTACAGCTACCTGAAGGGACATTATGGAGAGGCTGCTGCTGGGCTCTTCTCACAGGTAGTTGGAGACAGAACAAGGAAGAATGGCCTCAAGCTGAGACTGCGGAAGTTTAGATTGGACATCAGAAAGACTTAGTGCCATGGTCTAGTTGATTGGACAGGGCTGGGTGCTAGGTTGGACTGGCTGAGCTTGGAGGTCTCTTCCAACCTGCTTGATTCTACTGTTCTATGGTCTGGCAGCTGCCTTAGTGCATGATACAGCCAGGAAGCTTTTCAGACTGTCTTTGAACTTGGCCAGTACAGCTGGCTCCAGATAGTGGTTAGGAAAAGGGAGATACATTAGGGGCAAAAAGAGATTTTTATGCCATCAAATATTGAATATTATCTAAGTAAAGAAAAACATCATATGTAAGGTATCAAGGTTAAAGCAAAACTTTGTGGCTGATCCTTTATGCTGTCAAAAGATTAAATATTTTCCCAAGTTCAAAGGAGTTATTTATTAGCAGAGAAGAAAGTTGCTGCAGATTGTCTTTGACCTTGCACCTGGCTGCTTTGTGGCACTCAGGTTGTTATTCCTGCTACACACAATTTAATAAAGTAGTAAGGAAAATATTTTCTTCCTGAATAGCTTTTGGTTTGGTTTGGTTTGGTTTCCTTTTCCAGTAAAAAATGTTCAGCTCACCCACATTGTTCAGGAGAGTGGAGGTGCTGAGCTGCTCTTCTGCAGGTGAATGCGAACTGTTCTTCTCCATCTCATTTTGATATTCAAGAATCACTGAATTGTCAGGGCTGGAAGGCAACTCAAGAATCATAGAATCAGAGAATCACCCAAGTTGGAAGAGACCTCCAAGCTCATCCAGCCCCACCTAGCACCCAGCCCTGTCCAATCAACCAGACCATGGCACTAAGTGCCTCATCCAGGCTTTGCTTCAACACTTCCTGGGACAGAGACTCCACCACCTCCCTGGGCAGCCCATTCCAATGCCAATCACTCTCTCTACCAACAACTTCCTCCTAACATCCAGCCTAGACCTCCCCTGGCACAACTTGAGACTGTGTCAGTTAGTTCCATCCCCTCTGCCACAGGCAGGGACACCTCACACTAGATCAGGTTGCCCACAGCCACATCCAGCGTGGCCTTAAAGACTTCCAGGGACGAGGCTTCCACCACCTCCCTGGACAACTTGTTCCAGGCTCTCACCACCCTCACGCTGAAGAATTTTGTCCTGACATCCAATCTGAATCTGCCTACTTCTGGTTTTGCTTCGTTTCCTCCAGTCCTGTCTCTACCTGACAGCCTACGGAGTCCCTCAGCAGCTTCCTTGTAGCCCCTTTTTAGATACTGGAAGGCTACAATAAGGTCTCTTTGGAGCCTTTTCTTTTCCAGATTGAACAACTCCAACTCTCTCAGCTTGTCCTCATAGGAGAGCTGCTCCAGCCCTCTGTTCATCCTCATGGCTCTTTTCTGGACATGTTCCAGCATGCCCAAATCCTTCTTGTCATCAGCCCATGAATCCATCCTTTGCTGGGCCAGCAAGATGCTGTGGCTGCTTTGAGCCACTGCTTCTCTTTGCTTTCTTTGCCCACAGACAAAGGAGGAGTATTTAATATTATGTAAAATCCACTGCAGGACAGGGAAAGTGATTCATGCCCCTGGCAGAACAGCAGTTGAACTTGGATCCAGTCATTGTTGTCAGCAGACTGATTAAGCTTGGATCTTAACTTCTAAATACAGAGTCAGCAGAAATCTTGGAGCCATTAAGGTTGGAAAAGACCTCTAAGATCGAGTCCAGCCATCAACCCAACACTACCATGACCACTAAACCGTGTCCTGAAGTGCTACTTCTACACATTATTCCAGCACCTCCAGGAGTGGTGACTCCAATGCCTGAGCAGTGATTCTTGCTCCAATGATCAGTGTCCAGTGCTTACTACACCATTTCAGAGCCATCTTAAGTGACAGGTTCCAGTTTTGTGTCAACATAATCCATATTGATGACTGAGGGACTTGAGCATCTCCCCCACAAAGAGAGACTGAGAGCCCTGGAGTGTTTACTCTGGAGAAGAGAAGGCTGAGAGGAGATTTGATCAATATGTACAAATACCTGAGGGGTGAGGGTCAAGTGCCTGGGGCCAAGCTCTCTTCAGTGGTCAGCAGCAATAAGCCAAGGAGCAACAGCTACAAACTGGAACAGAGAAGGTTTCAGCTCAACATGAGGAGAAACTTCTTTGCAGTGAGGGTGCCAGAGCCCTGGAGCAGGCTGCCCAGAGAGGTTGTGGAGTCTCCTTCTCTGGAGACTTTCCAAACCCACCTGGATGCATTCCTGTGCAGACTACTCTAGGGGATCCTGCCTTGGCAGGGGGGTTGGACTGGGTGATCTCTGGAGATCCCTTCCAACCTCTAAGGTTCTGTGATTCTGTGCTCTTCAGTGTCAGAAGGAACAAGAAAATCACATTTGTAGTTTGATCTAATTTGTCTGTGACTGTTCATTTTCATAATCATCTTCATGTGAAAGTCTGACTTCCAAAACAATCTAATGGTGAAACCAGGCTGGTTAACCCTCTTCCCCTTCTCAAGCAAGGAATTTTTTTGTGGGCCAGTACAGCTGCTGCAGCAGCCACCCAGAAAATTATCTACCGCTCAGAGCAATGCAAAACTCAGTGCTGTATTTTTGGGTTGCTAAGTGTCACTTCAGAGAAATGTCCTGCTGGCTGTGAATAGCTCCTGTTCACTTTCTAGAGATGGTTAAAGGGGAGGAAATGGTGACAATTCTCAAACATTTTCTGTTGCTTTCCCTTCTGTTCTTGCTGAATGGGGAGAATGCTTTTATTTGGGGGGTTGTTTTAAGGGGGAAGCCTTCCAAACGTTGGGCTTTGCCACTACCTCACCTCTTTTTCTTCTTATAATTGTCACTGAGAAGGGCAGAAAGCTCAGCAATGGGGAATGAAGACCTAAGGGAAAGGAGAGAGAAGGAGAAAACCTGGAATGAAACTTTTTTTTAAGTAGAAGATGATAGATTTAGAAGAAGTTCTTTTCTAGGAAGGTGGTGGAACAGTGGAACAGGTTGTGTAGATGGTGGAGGCTCCATCCCTGGAGGCATTCAAGGCTTAGGCTTGATGGGGCTCTGAGCAATGTATTCCAGAGTCTAATGTCCCTGCTTCCTGGAGGGGGGTTGGACAAGATGACCTCGAAAGGTTCCTTCCAAAGCAATGCATTCTATGATTTTGTGATTCTAAGTTTAAAGTAGATGATAAAATGAGAGACTCTGCCCTGGTGAGACCCCATCTTGAGTACTCGCTTCGGTTTTGGGCTCCCCAGTTGAAGAGTGACAGGGATCTGCTGGACAGGGTTCAGCAGAGGGCTGCAAGGATGAAGAGTGGACTGGAGCACTGCCTGGTGAGGAGAGGCTGAGGGACCTGGGGCTGTTTAGTCTGGAGAAGAGAAAACTGAGATGGGATTTAATACATGTCTATCAATATCTGAGGGCTGGGAGTCAGGAAGGGGGGACAGACTCTGCTCACTGCTCCTTGGGATAGGACAAGCAGCAATGGATGGAAGCTGCAGCACAGGAGGTTCCACTTCAACACAAGGGGGAACTTCTTGACTGTGAGGGTCACAGAGCACTGGAACTGGCTCCCCGGAGAGGTTGTGGAGTCTCCTTCTCTGGAGCCTCTCAAGGCCTGTCTGGATGTGTTCCTGTGTGACCTGAGCTAGATTGCATGGTCCTGCTCTGGCAGGAGGGTTCTCTTCCAACCCCTGACATCCTGTGAGCCTGTGATTGAGTCCTGACAATGAATCTTTTCAGTGGAAAAGCAAAATCACAAACCATTGACTGATGGAATAACTTAGGTTGGAAGGGACCTCAGAGATCCACAGGCAGAGACACCTCTCAACTAGACTCAGCTGCTCAAGGCCTCATCCAACTGGCTTTGAACACCCCTAGGGAGGAGGCATCCACTGCCTCCCTGGGCAGCCTATTCCAGAGTCTCACCACCCTCATGCTGAAGAACTTCTTCCTTTAAGAAGATTGAAGAAGAGTCTGACAAAGTCCAACCTATTTTCTGTCCTTGCTGTGTTCAGATGGTGTTTTGGAGGAGTGAGAGAGACACTTGTAGTGGGCATGATGCTGCCTTGCCCTAAGGACTTCTCAGCTGCTCAGCAGGAAAAATGCCCATGTATTTTGGGCTGATCCATGAAGGAGCCATGGGCAGTTGGAGAACTAAGGCAGGATTAGCTTAGAGCAAACACGAAGATGAAAGTGGAGAAGGTCTCAATTAGGTATTTGTGTGTGGCTTCAGTGGAGTGAAAGGGAGCAAAATGAAGAAGAAAAAAAGAAAACATAAATAATTAATTAATCCTCCCCCAAATGTCTTTGAAAAATACCAACCACTATCTAGATAAGAGGGGAAGTGCTGCCTAATTTCAGCCCTTATTTCAAAGGAGCAAGAGACACCCTGTGACACCACAGACTGATGGGGCTTTTAAAGATTAAAAATAGCTTAGGAGAAGAGCCATTGAAATGGATTATGGAATGGCTTATGAAGATGAAACCCAGAGTGTCAGGGAAAGAGAAAATTCAGAGAGAGGAGGGGAAAGAAGTGGGGTCAGAGCCTTTTGTTGGCTTAGCCATGAATGTAGATGACCTTGACGAAGGTGAAATTTCAACAGAGGTTTGCACAGTGCAAATAATGTGAAGCTGGAGGGCAGCAGCCAAAGACAACCAAGGAGGCAGACAGTTCAGGAGGGTTAGTGATACAGATGATCAAGGTAGTTGTGTTCTTTAGCACAGGGCTCCACAGAATCACAGACTGGTTTGGGCTGGAAGAGATTTCCAAAGGTCATCTAGCCCAACCTACCTGCAGTGAGATGGTTTGAAACTGTTGAGATGGAAGACGACACGATCGAGGCAATCATAAGCACCCATATAGGCTGGGCAGGGACTGGCCTCAGAGCAGCCCTGAGGAGAGGGACTTGGGGGTGCTGGTGGATGAGAAGCTCAATCTGAGCCAGCAGTGTGCACTTGCAGCCCAGAGAGCAACCAGAGCCTGGGCTGCAGCAAGAGAAGTGTGGGCAGCAGGGCAAGGGAAGTGATCCTCCCCCTCTGCTCTGCACTGGTGAGACCCCACCTGGAGTACTGCATCCAGTTCTGGAGCCACTGTTACAGGAGGGCTATGGAGGTGCTGGAAGGTGTCCAGAGAAGGGTCATGAGGATGAGCAGAGGGCTGGAGCTGCTCTGCTGTGAGGAGAGCCTGAGAGAGTCAGGGCTGTTCAGTCTGGAGAGGAGAAGGCTCTGAGATGACCTTATTGTGGCCTTTCAGTATCTTAAGGGGACTACAAGAAAGCTGGGGAGGGACTTCTTAGGCTGTCAGGTAGCGATAGGAGTGGGGGGAATGGAACTAAGCTAGAAATGGGTAGATCCAGACTGGATGTTAAGAAGAAGTTCTTCAGTCTGTGAGTGGTGAGAGCCTGGAAGGGATTACCCAGGGAGGTGGTGGAAGCTTCATCCCTGGGGGTGTTTAAGGGCAGTCTGGATGAGGCTGTGGCCAGCCTGATCTAGTGTGAGGTGTCCCTGCCCATGGCACGGGGGTTGGAATTAGATGATCCTTGTGGTCCTTTCCAACCCTGAATGATTCTATGATCTCAGCTAAAAAGGAAACTCTGGTGGTTGTGTTGACCTGATCTACAAGTTGCAGTTTCCCTGCAATGTCTCCCTGTAGTCAGTAGATGCTTGTCAATGACCTTATAATAGAGCACCAGATGGGCTGGACTTGCTGCTGCAGATATTGCCTTGGTCTGGATCACCTGTGATGCACTGGGCAAGGACAGAGCATCATAGAACTGTAGAATCAGTTTGGTTGGAAAGACTTTTAAGAGTACCAAATGCAACCGTTAGTTCAGCACAGCCAAGTCACCACTACACCATGGCCCTCAGCATTGCATTGCCACAATCCCTGCAGGAATGGGGCTGCCACCATTGCCCTGGACAGCCTGTTCCAGATGAAGAAACTTTTCCTAACATCCAACCTAAATCTCCTGTGGTGCAGCTTGAGGCCGTTTCCTCTTGTCCTATCATTTGTTGCAAGGGAGAAAAGTCTGCCCCCCACCTGGCTCCAACCTCCTTTCCTGTAGTTGTAGAAAGAGAGAAGTCTTCTCAGCCTTCTTTTCTCCAGCAGTTCCCTCAGCTGCTCCTCTTAAGACTTGTTCTCCTCACCCTTCAACAGCTTTGCAGCTCCTTTTTTGGACCTAGTTGAGCACCTCAATGTTCCTCCTGTAGTGAGGAGCCCAAAACTGAACCCAGTATGTGAGGTGCAGTCTCACCAGTGCATGATCCTTGCCCTGGTTATGTTTGCCTTGCTGTTGCTGATAGAGGCTAGAATGCTGTTGGCCTTTTTGGCCACCCAGGCACACACTGGCTGATGGTCATGTGCAGATGTGAATCTGTTAAGCCACCTTCTGCTTTCAGAGCAGTCAAAAGTTGGCAGGCAGATACGTGGTGGCACTGTTCTGCTCTGCCTTCATCCTCGGAGATGTTTCTGAGGAGAAGTTGAACTTCAAAGATTTCTGTTGAAAAATGCCATTTGGAAAAAGGCAAAGCTGGGGTAGAGGGGTGGGGGGGGGGGGGGG
>WAAF01006006.1:456452-486996 GCA_013400475.1 Tricholaema leucomelas
GGGGGGGAGAGGGAGTTGGTGAGATTCTCTGATTCCTTTTTAAGATCTAAGTGTATCCCATTGAATATTTGGCAGCTAGAAAATGTTCAGCAGCGTAGGGATGTGATGATGCTCTTTAAAGGGAAACACTGTGTGATCAGACAGGCAGACTTCACCCAACAGATCCTTTCTGCTAGCTTCTGTGACATGGACAAGATCCCAGAAGTTTGGCTGCCTCTTCAAAGTCACCAAACTTCTGAGGGCAGCCAGAAGGGGCTGAGCATTTTGTCAGATGTGTTTTCTCGTGATGCCTTCTTCAGAGCTTTTACCCAAAAATGGATCTAGACCCAAATGCTTTCTGAAGCTCTGGCCCTGGGTTGAGTGTGAACTTTGTGACTTTCTCTCTGCTTGTTCCTTCTGGTTACTGAATAAGAGTGAGACACAAGACCTGCAATGGTGGGGCTGTTCAGCCTGGAGAAGAGAAGGCTCTGGGGAGACCTTCCAGTACCTGAAGGGGGCCTACAAGAAAGCTGGGGAGGGACTTTTTTACAAAGCCTTGTAGTGCTAGCATGAGGGACAATGGATTTGAGCTGGAAGAGGGCAGATTTAGACTGGAGATTAGGCAGAAGTTCTTTACAGTGAGGGTGGTGACACACTGGAACAGGTTGCCCAGGAGGATGTGGATGCCCCCTCCCTCGAGGTGTTCAAGACTAGATTGGATGGGGTCTTGTGTAGCCTGCGCTAGTGGAAGGTCTCCCTGCCCATGGCAGGGGGTTTGAAACTAGATGATCTTTAAGGTCACTCCCAACCCAAAGTGAATCTCTGACTCTGATTCTAGGTTAGTACCTGGAAGCAGAGACAGGCAAGAAAGATGTGAGATAAAAGCTAGCTGAATGTTTTTTCAGACCTTAGATGGGTTTTAGCCGTGGCACACTTTGTCCAGCCCAATTTGTCTTTCTCTCATGCAGTGCAAAGAGCAGAAAGCAGTTTGCTTTGTGAAATATGTCATGCTCACAGAACAGTCTATAGAAGAGTGGCCTCCAAAATCAATAGAGCAAACCCTTGCTGTTGCAGCCTGAGGTTCATTTCTGTTTTGACACATCTTCACAGTAAGATACAGAGTCCATTACTGGCTGTGCTTTTGAAATTTAAACACAGCAAATTTGTGTATTGATGAAAATGTGAAAGTCATAATCATTATGGATGGCTTTTGGAAGCCATTTGTCAGCAAGCTCTGGGTTTGGTTTGGATGCACTCTTCCACGTGGCTTGTTTGGTTTAGCAAAGAGACTGTGGGCCTTTTCAACAAGCTGAGCTGCTGAACAAACTCCTTTGTGAGGAGTACAGGTTGGGAGGTAATCTGCTGGAGAGCAGCCCTGTGGAGAGGGACTTGGCAGTGCTGATGGATGACATCCATGGCACAGCAATGTGCCCTTGTGGCCAAGAGGACCGGTGAGGTCCTGGGGTGTATTAGGAAGAGTGTGTCCAGCAGATTTAGCAAGGTTCTCCTTCCCCTCTACTCTGCCCTGCGGAGACCCCAGCTTGAGTACTGCCTTCAGTTTTGAGCTCCCCAGTTGAAGAGGGACAGGGATCTGCTGGAGAAGGTCCAGCAGATGGCTGCGAGGATGATGAGGGGACTGGAGCACTGCCTGATGAGGAAAGGCTGAGGGAGCTGGGGCTGTTTAGTCTGGAGAAGACTGAGAGGGGATATAATAAATGCTTCTAAAAATCTGAGGGGTGTGGGTCAGAAGTAGGGGGACAGGCTCTGCTCACTTGCTCCTTGAGAGAGGACAAGGAGCAATGGATGGAAGGTGCAGCACAGGAGGTTCCACCTCAACACAAGGGGGAACTTCTTGACTGTAAAGTTCCCAGAGCACTGGAAGAGGTTCCCCAGAGAGGTTGTAGAGTCTCTTTCTGTGGACACTTTCAAGGCCTGTCTGGATGTGTTCCTGTGTCCCGAGCCAGATTGTATGGTCCTGCTGTGGCAGGGGATTGGACTTGATGATCTCTTTGAGACCCTTCCAACCCCTGACATCCTCTGAGCCTGTAACTAGAACTGCACAGAGCAACTCGTGCATCCTGTCTGGCAGTAGCCATGGAGGTCATAGTTTAGTTTTCATAAGGAATGGTACTAAGAAATGGCATTGGGAATCTGGAACTCTGCCATCTTCTGCCAGGGTGATAACCAAATGATAAGTATCAAAGCCCAAGGCCTCATATTTTAAAGGGGCCTAATCCCCACATCCCAGCATTTTGGAAGGGATCTCTGGAGATCAGCTAGTCAACTCACTCTGCTAGAGCAGGCTCACCCATAGCAGGTTACCAAGGATCACAATGTTCCAGTGAGTTTGGAGTCTCTCCGGAGAAGGAGACTTTACAACCTCTCTGGGCAGCCTGCTCCAGGGCTCCAGCACCCTCACAATGAACAAGTTTCTCCTCATCTTCAAATGGAACCTCCTGGGTTTCAGTTTGTGCCCATTGCCCCTTGTCTTGTCACTGGGCACCACAAAGAGTCTGGTCCCAACCCACAGGTCCTTTAGCTCTTGCTGCGCATTGATCAGATTCCCTCTGGGGCTGCTCTTCTGCAGGCTCAACAGCCT
The DNA here is from genome assembly GCA_013400475.1 of Tricholaema leucomelas. Classification (NCBI taxonomy): domain Eukaryota; kingdom Metazoa; phylum Chordata; class Aves; order Piciformes; family Lybiidae; genus Tricholaema lacrymosa; species Tricholaema leucomelas. The sequence continues at coordinate 459,031 of WAAF01006006.1, forward strand.
CAGGGCTCTCAGCCTTTCCTCCTCACAGAGATGCACCAGGCCCCTCAGCATCTTCACTGCACCCAGCATTCCTGATGTGGCATGACCAGGGTAGAGGGGAAGGTCTCTTCTCCCAGACAACCAGCAACAGAACAAGGGGACACAGTCTCAAGTTGTGCCAGAGGAGGTCTAGGCTGGATGTTAGGAGGAAGTTGTTGGCAGAGAGTGATTGGCATTGGAATGGGCTGCCCAGGGAGGTGGTGGAGTCACCGTCCCTGGAGGTGTTGAAGCAAAGCCTGGATGAGGCACTTAGTGCCATGGTCTGGTTGATTGTCTAGGGCTGGGTGCTAGGTTGGACAGGATGAGCTTGGAGGTCTCTTCCAACCTGCTTGATTCTGTGATTCTATGATTCTTTCACCTGCTGGTCACATTCTTCTTCATCCACTCCAAGATCCCATTGGCTTTCTTGCCCATGAGGGCACCTTTCTTTGTCACAGGAACTTGTCCACCTGCATTCCCAGCTCCGTAGTGATAATGCTTTTGTTAACAGTAATAGATCCTGATGGCCCCAGATAGTCTCCCAGCAGATCTTAGCCAGAACCCAGGACCCCATTTCAACCCTGCCATGGCCTGGTGTCTCCTCACTTGTCCTCAGCCAATCTCCATCCCCATGGAGGTGCCAAAACTGAGGGCAAACCATAAAGGCAGTTTCCATTTGTGAGGTTTCAAAGGTCTGAGCTCAGAGAGTGGCTAAGATTGCAAAATCTAATTTAAGCTGTTTATCAGCTGGGTTTTTTCATTTAACTTTCTTAACAGCTCTCACAGACATGAGAGAGAAAATAGATCCTCTATCTCAGCCTGCTCTGCAGAACACTATGTTATTTAAATCTGTTCATCAGCATACTTTCAAACTATTTACACCTAAGCTTACAGGTTTTCCAAAACACAGGAAGCCATTCTCCAAAGCAGGGAGGTTTTGATGCCTTTTCTGTCTCTTCTTTAATCTAAGAAATCAGAATTGTAGAATCAGTCAGGGTTGAAAGGGACCACAAGGATCAGCCAGTTCCAACCTCCCTGCCATGGGCAGAGACACTCTACCCTAGATCAGGCTGCCCACAGCTTCATCCAGCCTGACCTTAAATACCTCCAGGGATGGGGCCTCAACCACCTCCTTGGGCAACTCATTCTAGTCTCTCACCACTGTCATGCTGAACAAATACCTCCCTACATCCAGCCTGAATCTTCCCACCTCCAGCTTTGCTCCATTCCCCCCAGTCCTGGCACTCCTTCATAGCCTAACAAGTCCCTCCCCAGCTTTTTTGTAGTTCCCTTCAGATCCTGGAAGGCCACAAGAAGGTCACCTGGGAGCCTCCTCTTCTCCAGACTGCACAGCCCCAACTCTTTCAGTCTGTCCTCACAGCAGAGCTGCTGCAGCCCTCTGAGCATCCTCATGGCCCTTCTCTGGACACAGTCCAGCATCTCTACATCCTTCTTGTAATAGGGGTTCCAGAGCTCGCTGCAGGTGGGGTCTCAGCAGAGCGGAGTAGATGGGAAGAATCTCCTCCCTCAACCTGCTGGCCACACTTCTTCTGAATCTTCATAAATGCCATCATGAAAACAGTATTTAAGTTTGTAGAGGGATGATGTTGGTAGCAAAGACGTTTCCTGTTCTAGTGGGAGGTGTCCCTGCCTATGGCAGGGGCTTGGAACTGGATGATCCTTGAGGCCCCTTCCTACCTAAACCATTCTATGGTTCTATTCTATGTTGATAAAGGAAAAAAGCTTCTAAATTCTGTGTTTAGAATCCCTCTATTTTTTTTTCCTGTTTGACTTTTATGGGATGGACAAAATGTAATTAGAAGCCAAACAAAGTTCCCACCTCTGCTATCCACTCAGCAAAACAATGTCCTGAAGGTTTAAAGTCTAAGCAGTTCTGATGAGTCCTGATGTGCCTTGACACTCCTCTGGCTCAGCTGTCCTCTGCTTCCTCTGCTTATCACAGACAATGAGGACTGAACTAATGAGAAGAGGCAAACTAATGTTGCCCTCTGTTTTTTGGTGTGTGGGAGGCGTGATCTGGCCAACTTTATCCAGCATATGTTGCTGTGGTACTTGCAGAAGAGCATTGCATGAGAGGTCTTTAGGGCAGCAGGACTAACAGTGAAGCTCCTGCTGCCTCAGCTAGGAGAAGAGTCATGGAATCATGTTGATAAGAAGAGACCTTTGTGATCCTCAAATCCAACTTTTAACCTAGTGCTGCTAAGTCCACCACTAAACTGTGTCCCTTGGAACCACATCTACATTGTCTTTGAGATGTTTCCAGTGATGTTGAGTCCCTCACTTCCCTGGGCAGCCTGTCTCAGGCCTTGGCAGCCCTTTCTGTGGAGGCAGAATCATAGAATGGTTTAGGTTGGAAGGGATCTCAAAGCTCATCCAGTTCCAACCTAGGGACTTCCCAGGCTGCCCAGGGAGGTGGTGGAGTTGCTGTCCCTGGAGGTGTTCAGGAAAAGCTTGGATGGGGCACTTAGTGCCATGGTCTGGTTGCTTGGACAGGGCTGGGTGCTAGGTTGGACTGGATGAGCTTGGAGGTCTCTTCCAACCTGCTTGCTGCTATGTTTGCATCTGCTGCCTACACTTGCAGCCTGCAGTGTTTGGATAGAAGATGTTAGTTATGTCAGCTCAGCCTGAAATCCTGGAACTGCTGTAAATGAAGTGTTCTTCTCTTCGTGTAACACTGACATACTGGGGCCAGGAAATGGAGTTTGGGAGGTGAAGTATTATCTGCAAACCAAATTGATGTTGTTGGGTTTCTTTTAATTACCAGACACTGCAAATCCAGTGACTGTTCCAATCAAGATCAACATTAATTTCTTCCTAGCTTTCAACTGCTATAGCTACATTTCTCCCAACATGTTGGCATCTGTGGTGGTATTTATGCATTTTTGCATGTTTGACTGCCATGCAAATTGCTTCAGAAAGTAGCCTCTGAGGAGCTGAAGGCAGAGGGAGAGAGGGAGAACCCAGCAGTTGTAATCACCCTGCCTCTTAAAAGATTATTTTACAATTAAAGTTGTGGTGCTTTTATAAAGCAGATGCACAGACAGCGACTCACTGGCATCAGGAACAGCCAAAACAGGGCTTGCATTTACAGACAGGAGAGCAGGTCTGCTCCTCTGAGCTCACAGCCACGCTGGCAGCTCACAGATGGACTTACTTTGATACTTAATTACAAATATGATTTGCTTCTCTTCCTAAATGATTCTACCCTAGTGAGGCAGCACCTGAAGTACTGGGTCCAGCTCTGGGCTGCTCTCCAGTTCAAGAGGGACAAGGAATTACTGGAGAGAATCCAGTGGAATCTCCAAAGCTCCTGGGAGCCATTAAGAATAGTGTGAGCAGCAGGTGAAATGATATTCTCCTACCCCTCTACTTTGCCCTAGTCAGGTCATCACTGGAATCTTGGGCCCAGTTCTGGGCTCCCCAGTTCAAGAGGGACGAGGAATTACTGGAGACAATCCAGTGGAGGCTCTGAAGATCCTGGGAGGCATTAAGAATAGTGTGAGCAGCAGGTGAAGTGATATTCTCCTACCCCTCTACTCTGCTCTAGTCAGGTCATAGCTGGAGTCCTGGGCCCAGTTCTGGGATCCTCAGTTCAAGAGAGGCAGGGAACTACTTGAAAAGAGTGCAGCAGAGGCTACAAAGATGCTGAGGGGCCTGAAGCACCTCTGTGAGGAGGAAAGGCTGAGAGCCCTGGGTCTCTTTAGCCCAGAGAAGGGCAGCCTGAGAGGGGATCTTCTCAGTGGTCAGCAAGAGCTAAAGGGAGGGGGGCAAGAGGATGGGACTAAACTCTTGTCTGTGGTTCCCAGTGGCAGGACAAGGGGCAATTGTTACAAACTGGATCCAGGAGATTGCATCTGAACAGGAGGAGAATTCTTTGGTGTGAGGGTGCTGGAGCCTTGGACAGGGCTGCCTGGAGAGGTTGTGGAGGTTCTTTGTCTGGAGAGCTTCCAACCCCAGCTGGGCATTGTGATGCTGGGCAAGCTGCTGTGGGTGCCCTGCTTTAGCAGGGTGGGTTGGAATGACCTCAGAGGTCCCTTCCATCTCTCACCATGCTGGGATTCTGTGAACTCTAGACAAGGCAGCAGAGGGGGCATCCAGGCTGACAGTAGCTGTTCCCTGTGGAGTATGTTCTCAAGTGTGTGCCAGGCAGAATGTTTGTCAAGGTATCTGACAGCAGCAAATGGGATTTATACTCTCTTATTGCATATGGAATATGAGACTAATTTACCTGTGGGTGTTATTAATCTCTCCAACATGGTCCTTCTGCTGCTGCTATTCTCATCTTGTGCTGAACCCACTGGGAACAAGCAGCACTCAGTACCTGACAGGGTGCAATCCTTCCTTATTTTCCCCTCCATAACCTTGCCTATGGTCTATGAAATCCCCTCAGAATGTGTTTGAGCACAGCTGCTGCTCTGGGAGGGATGGAACCTGTTCCCTAACCGTGCTTCCAGGCCTTGGGAAGCCACAGGGAAAGGCTGCTACTTCATTCCTCATACATCACCGCGGTCAGGTAGCTGATAGCATGTTGGCAGCCTTCAAGGGGCTTGGAAGAACAAGGTTCTTCTCTGCCACTTGTGCTGTTATTTGATCGTCCTCAAGCCACAGATATGCTCCCTCTCCACTGTAGTAAGCTCCTGTAAGCTGGGTGACATTCCAGTGCTCTGAGCTCTGAATGCATTTAAACCCAAGTGGTGAAGGATGAAACCGGATCAGTTCGTTTTGCTTTCTAATGTGTTCCACCGCAAAGGTGGAGACCTGTCAGGGAGTGTGACTTTCCCTATTGGAAAAAAAGGAACAAGGGAGCAGGAGAAAGTTCTCTTTGCCAAGGTAATCAGGAAAAAGAACAATCTTGAAAGAGGTAAAACCCACTGCTGAGCATCCATCCTAAAGATCAGCAAGCCCATTACTAATCAGAGTCTTCCTCTTGTTGTTGCTGAGGACCTGACCTCTCCTCACCTTCATCACAAGTAAATTTGTCATAACCAAATGAGGTCTGTCCAGCAAGTTATGATAGCTCAGAATATATTCTTATATAGAGTATATGGAATTATTATATGGGATACTACATAGAATAGTGGATGAGCAGAGGGCTGGAGCTGCCCTGCTCTGAGGACTGAGAGAGTTGTGGCTGTTCAGTCTGGAGAGGAGAAGGCTCCCAGGTGACCTTCTTGTGGCCTTTCAGTATCTTAAGGAGGCTACAAGAAAGCTATGGAGGGACTTTTTAGACTGTCAGGTAGTAAGAGGAGAGGGGGGAATGGAACAAAGCTAGAAATGGGTGGATTCAGACTGGATGTCAGAAAGAAGTTCTTTGGCATGAGGGTGGTGAGAGCCCGGAAGGGGTTGCCCAGGGAGGTGGTGGAAGCTTCATCCCTGGAAGTGTTTTAAGACCAGGCTGGATGAGGCCCTAGACAGCCTGCCGTAGTGTTAGGTGTCCCTGCCCATGGCAGGGGGATTGGAACTAGCTGATCCTTGTGGTCCCTTCCTACTCTGACTGATTCTATGATTCTAGGATTTAGAATACTATTATAGCAACAGAGCATAGAGCTAAGCCCCTGAGCTCCTCTGCTGAAACCAGTCTCTCTGCTGAAGTCACTCAGAGTTTTGCCTTTGTTTTCAGAGGAACTCAGATTTCTTTACAAGAGGGTTTTTTTTGCAAGGCTTTGAAGTTGCCTCTCTAAAAGGAGCTGTTTACTTTGGTGCAGAAGGAATATCCATAGCTCAGATGTTTATGTTACTGTCCTGTCAAACCGAAGGGTTAGAAGTAACCCCGACGCTAAGAGGGTTCAGTGTGTTCTCTCTGCTGATTAAAGTTTAACCTAAGTTTAGACTAAAGCAGATGCATTAATGCATGAAAAAAAAAGTTGAATATTTAAACCTGAATACATAAACTGATTACAGCAAGGAGTCAGTGAAAAGATAAAGAGGCAAGCTCACAGCATCATTTATCACTCAACCTTTTGTCACATCCCTGTTTACGAAGCAACAGCAACCTGGTCACGCTGTTTCACTGGGATGTTCTTTGTCCACTAAACATTTCTCTTGGCCTCTTATCCCCTAGAAAATGTCAGGAACCCTCAGTTTGGGGCTAAAGGGGGAAGTTTATTATCCTTTCTGTGAAGTTCCTTTCTGCTAGGAGTTATCAAGTCGCATACATGATGAATGTAACCCAGTTGTGCCTGTGTATCTGTCACCACTCCTCTCAGATTGCAGCCTCATAGGGTCTTAAAATAGCACTGAAAAGACATTAGTACATAGCATATACCTCTATACCATATGCTAGGGATAAAGGAATCTAATTGAGGGTCTGTTTTTTTGTGTTTCTTCCTTTTGGCCTGTATTATAATGTTTTAGCAAAATATTTGACTTATTATGTATTTATTTTCCCCTTGCAGCAGGAACTACTAAAATATATTTGACTCTGTTTATGCAAACAATGATTCTTGCCCTGCTTTTTAGCTTGATGAATGCGTTAAAGGCAAAGCTCAGCACAAGGTGTAACGTAAATCTGGAGCTGATTTTTGGGTTTGGTGTTGGTTGTTGTTGTTGTTGTTGTGGTTAATTTTCTTTTAAGAGCTAATTTAATCATGGCCTTGACCCTTTTAGAATGGGTTTGTCAGAATCTGATTTTCTCTGCTACTGTCCTCAGTGTAGTTTTGCTTGAATGAATACCCCAGTGAGAGGCAGTTGACACGTGGCTGATGCATGACTTATTCAGTGCTGTAATGGTGAGCTCCAAGCACTTTGTTGATGACTTTCCATGTCTGCTAAGACTTTCAAACTGCTGTGGTGGGTTAGGGACTTCCCTCCCACACACACTATTGGAATTTACCAGACCAGCTCAGATGGTTTGGAAGTAAGCTGAAGCTCTATTTAAAACAAAGCACAATTTACAACCATATTTAACCATATTTATACAATCTATGGGGTCAAACCAGATTCTGGGATGCATCAGAAGTGTGGCCAGCAGGTTGAGGGAGGAGATTCTCCCCCTCTACTCCTCTCTGCTGAGACCCCACCTGGAGTACTGCAGCCAATTCTGGAGTGCCCACGTTACAAGAAGGATCTGGAGATGCTGAAGCATGTCCAGAGAAGGGCCATGAGGATGCTCAGAGGGCTGCAGCAGCTCTACTATGAGGACAGACTGAGAGAGTTGGGGCTGTGCAGTCTGGAGAAGAGGAGGCTCCCAGGTGACCTTCTTGTGGCCTTCCAGGATCTGAAGGAGGACTGCAAAAAAGCTGGGGAGGGACTTTTGAGGCTGTCAGGGAGTGACAGGACTGGGGGGAATGGAGCAAAGCTGGAGGTGGGGAGAGTCAGAGTGGACATGAGGAGGAAGTTGTTGAGCATGAGAGTGGTGAGAGGATGGAATGGATTGCCCAGGGAGGTGGTGGAAGCCTCATCCCTGGAGCTGTTTAAGGCCAGGCTGGATGAATCTATGGGCAGCCTGAAGAAGCAGTAAAGCTTAGGTTGTTATCTGTTAGTGGAGAGATATTAGAGAAGAACAAAAAGGAAGACAATACATCTCCCTGGACTTCAGCAAGGTCTTTGACACTGTCTACTATAGTGAACTCCTGGCAAGGCTGGCAGCCTATGGCTTGGGTTGGGGCACTCTGTGCTGGGTTAAGAACTGACTCATGGCTGGGCTCAGAGACTGGTGGTGACTGGAGCTACATCCAGTTGGCAGCTGTCACAAGTAGTATGCCCCAGGGATCAGTGCTGGGCACAGTCACGTTTAATATCTTCATTGATGATCTGGATGAAGGGATTGAGTCCAGCATCAGTGAGTTTGCAGCCAACACCAAGTTGGGAGCATGTGTGGATCTGTTAGAAGGCAGGAGGGCTCTTCAGAGGGACCTGGACAGGCTGGACAGATGGGCACAGTCCAGTGCCAAGAGTTTTAACAAGTCCAAGTGCCAGGTTCTGCACTTTGTCTGAAATAACCCCATGTGGAGCTGCAGGCTGGGGACAGTGGCTGGAGAGCAGCCAGTCAGAGAGGGACCTGGAGGTTGTAGCCAGGTGGGGTTGGTCTCTTCTGCCAGGCAACCAGTAACAGAACAAGAGGGCACACCCTCAAGCTGTGCCAGGCGAGGTCTAGGCTGGATGTTAGGAGGAAGTTGTTGGCAGAGAGAGTGATTGGCCTTGGAATGGGCTGCCCAGGGAGGTGGTGGAGTCACCATCCCTGGAGGTGTTTAAGAGGAGGCTGGATGAGGCCCTTGCTGCCATTGTTCAGTTAATTAGAAGGGTTAGGTGAGAGGTTGGACTCGATGATCTGAGAGGTCTTTCCCAACCTAGTGAATTGTGTGATTCTGCGATGCAGCATCCCTGACCAGAGTGGCAGAAATTGTTGCTGTTTTGGCTTTTTATCCCTCTCAGCAAACAAAGGAATGATTTAGACTTCATCATTATTTTCTTTTCACAACCAATGATCTAATTTCTCTCATTCAAACATTCCAATTAGCCTCAAAACAGCACAACTGTGCAGTCATGAGTACCGGTGGAATATTAACTTGTGTTTGTTTAGGTGCCCTGCATTTTAACCCTGTCCTTGGGAGAGAATCCTCAATGCCACAAGCTTGTAGGATGCAGTTTATGCCTGATGGCCTTTGCACAGCAGTGGATTGTGTTCATCTGTGATTATGTCCACTTAGAAGTGTTTGCTCACTCATCCAGGAAGGAAATAAACCACTTAGATGCAAGTGATGTGTCAGATTGCTCCTTGACAGCACAACTTGAATATCAGATCCTGCTTTTCAGTTCCTCCAGAGCTGGAGGATTCTGTCACAGAATGTTTCCTCAGTTCTTTTCTCAGTTATAACTGTTATTTGAAGAAATGATCAAATATGAACAGCAAAATCATGAGCAGCATCTGCTCAGGAAATAAGGAGGGACTGTCTTCTCCTCACTCAAATGAATCTAGCCATGGTTGGCCATTTTGGCTTTATGATAGTAAATAGGATTAAAATAGCAAAGAATCCTACTTGTACTACTGAAGTAATGTAGGAAATGTCTCTTTTATTCCCTTGCTCTTGCACGTGAGACATATAACATTAGCCACAGGAGGTCTGATGATTTATATCCAGCCTGATGTACCCAGCTGGTTCTCTGGACTGAGAGTGGGGCTAAGTCAGTTTAGTGTCCCAGTGCTGCCAAGTGTCCTGGAAAGCAGCTGGGCATCAGCTGGTCTTGAAACCTGCTCTGCTTATAGGATCTTCTTCATTGGGTGTGGAGAGGGGCTGGGGAGGTGCTGCCTTTGCAAACTGTTCTGCTTGAGGGGCAAGAACGGCTTTGACATTGCATGGGGCATCTCAAGCTTCATACTCGTGCACCTGAAGGTTTGAAAGCTCTGTTAGAATTTAAACCCTAAATGGCCAAGAGAAAGGTAGATGTGACAGTTGAACCACTTAAACCCCTGGACCTCCCCTGGAACAACTTGAGACTGTGTTCCCTTGTTCTGTTGCTGGTTGCCTGGCAGAAGAGCCCAACCCCACCTGGCTACAGCCTCACTTCAGATATCTGTAGACAGCAATGAGGTCTGCCCTGAGCCTCCACTTCTCCAGGCTAAACCAATATAGGCTGGGCAGGGACTGGCTTGAGAGCAGCCCTGAGAGAGGGATTTGGAGATGCTGGTGGACGAGAAGCTCAATATGAGCTGTCAGTGTGCTCTGGCATCCCAGAGAGCAACCAGAGCCTGGGCTGCGGCAGGAGAAGTGTGGGCAGCAGGGCAAGGGAAGTGATCCTCCCCCTCTGCTCTGCACTGGTGAGACCCCACCTGGAGTACTGCATCCAGTTCTGGAGCCACTGTTACAAGAGGGCTATGGATGTGCTGGAAGGTGTCCAGAGAAGGGACATGAGGATGAGCAGAGGTCTGGAGCTGCTCTGCTATGAGGAGAGCCTGAGAGAGTTGCTTCTGTTCACTCTGGAGAGGAGAAGGCTCCAAGGTGACCTTCTTGTGGCCTTTCGGTATCTTAAGGGGGCTACAGGAAAGCTGGGGAGGGATTTTTTAGGCTGTCAGGTAGTGATAGGAGTGGGGGGAATGGAACCAAGCTAGAAATGGGTAGATTCAGAGTGGATGTTAGGAAGAAGTTCTTCAGCCTGAGGCTGGTGAGAGTCTGGAAGGGGTTGCCCAGGGAGATGATGGAAGCCTCATGCCTGGAGGTGTTTAAGGCCAGGCTGGATGAGGCCCTAGACAGCCTGATCTAGTGTGAGGTTTCCCTGCCCATGGCAGGCAGGGTTGGAACTGGATGATCCTTGTGGTCCCTTCCAACCCTGGTTCTATGATTTTATGAGTGCATGATTCTACGTTTCTATGATTTTATAACTGTATGGTTCTATGAGTCTATGACTGTATGATTCTATGAGTTTATGATTCTATATTCTGGCAAACATGACCTATGAGGAGCAGCTGAGGGAGCTGGGGGTGTTTAGCCTGGAGAAGAGGAGGCTGAGAGGGGACCTTATTGCCCTCTACAACGACCTAAAAGAAGGTTGTAGTGAGGCTGGAGCTGGTCTCTTCTCCTGAATTACTAATGACAGGACAAGAGGAAATGGCCTCAAGTTGCATCAGGGGAGGTTTAGGTTGGATGTTGAGAGGAAGCTCTTCACTGAGGGGGTGGTCAGGCACTGTAACAGGCTGCCCAGGGAGGTGGTGGAGTCACCATCCCTGGAGGTGTTTAAAAGGAGAGTGGATGTGGTGCTTGAGGCTATGGTCTAGTGATGAAGGATGCTGGGATGAAGGTTGGACTGGATGATTCTGGTGGTCCTTTCCAACCATAGCAATTGATAGTGATTAGATGTTGTGCTGAGGGACTTGGTTTAGTCAAGGACTCAATGAGCTTGAAGGGCTTTCCCAATCTAAGAAATTCTGAGGTGTTCAAGGAAAGCCTAGATAGGGCTGGGTGCTAGGTTGGACTGGATGATCCTGGAAGTCTCTTCCAACCTGGTTGATTCTATGAGTCTATGAGTCTATGATTCCACATTTCTATGAGTATGACTGTATGGGTCTATGAGTCCATGATTCTATGACTGTATGGGTCTATGAGTCCATGATTCTATGACTGTATGAGTCTATGATTCTATGACTGTATGGGTCTATGAGTCCATGATTCTGTTTCTATGAGTCTATGATTCTATGACTGTGTGGTTCTATGATTCTATGTCCATTTATTTGTAGTGCCTTTCAAATCCCAGCCAGTTGCCTGAGCAGAAGCTGTCTTGCATTCTGGACTGTAAAGGTCCCTCAGATGTGAAGTTATTGATCAAACAGCCTTGGAAGCCATAGCTCTGGCTAAAGCACAGCATCATATGGAGAAAAATTAGTATTATTAGCACCTCTGGGGATCTCTCTCCTTATGTAGAGCAGTTTTGGAGCTTTCTTCCAAACCCATCTGCTCCAAGGCTAGCTGGCAAGTGAAAAAGCCAAGCATCTGCATGCCACTTGTTTGTGTACACATCAAAGTATTTAAATGGTCAGAAGTTCTGTCTCTGGTGTATCTGGATTTATTATTTTGTTCTGCTTTTTGCTTCCTAACAAGTTTCAAGGCCAAGCTCATTGCAGGAGGAGTCAGTCCAAAACATAATGAGGACCATTTTACATTTTGAGGTCATTTCCTTTCCTTGGTGGGTCATTTGGAAAGAGTTTACTCTAAAGGCAGGGAGTTTTTCCTTGGTTTTCTTATTGTTTATTATTTTCTTTCATTTCTCACTCAATTGCCACCCCCTCTGATACATTGTTTTGTCAAAACCTGTGAAAGTTTGGGTCAAGAGTGTGGGAGGTTTTGGTGCAAACAATCTAATCCCCAGCAGGAAATTTAGCCAGTGGCCAATTTTTTTTTGACCGTCTAATTGACTTAGAAGGAATCTGAATGGGCTTCTAAAGCTCCTCCTGAAATCAATGGTGACCATCTTTATTTTCAGCCTCGGGCAGATTGAAATTGAGACAATAAATGAGAGTTGTCTCATTCCAAAAGAATGAGAGTTGGCAGCTTTGCACAGGCTTTGCTTTTGGGGGAGGAGGAGGAACAACCGAGGATTGAAGTCCGCTTCTTCAGCGAGGGGTCGGTGAGATGAAATAGGCATCGAAACAGAAAAGCTAATTTCTCCTCTAGCTGGGTTTGCAGGCACTGCCTAGAAAATGAAGTACTGATGAAAGAGCCTTGGGAAAGGTGGTGGTGGTGGGGGAAACACTCAGGTTTTAATCTGTTTCACACTCAAACCCTTAGAGAATTTAGATGCTTGTAAAATGTTTTGAGATTCTCCGTTTCCAGGAGTAATTAACTCAAAATACCTTCGACTAACGATGTCTACGCCCAACTTTTGAGTAGGTTTTTTACACTTTAACATACCTTAAGCAGAGAGTAGACTGCTAACAGCCCGGGAAACGCTGGGGCCAGGATGTTTTGACTTTTATTGCCCTGTTGTAGCTGGTAACATTGATCCCACCTCGCTCCGGGAGCCTTTAATGCAATTACGCCAAACAATATTTAAAGCCGTGAACAGATGCAGGGCTCCCTCCCCTCCTCCCCTCCCAACTCCTGGGCACGTTTCCCTATCTACATGATCTCTCTGGCCGCCTTTTGAAGTCCTCCAGATACTGGAGGTGGAATTTGTTTGGTATGAACTGGAAATCTAAATAGCTCTGCAAACACAATGACAGATGGCAAAATCCCAGTTGGAACGTGTGACCAGCAAACTGGCTGCGATTTGTTTTCACTGCGGGGTAGACAGCAGACATACTGTGTCTGTGCAACAGCTGTCCTGGGCATGCAATTCGAGAACTTTCGAAGAGCATTTCCAGGGAGAGGGAGAGGGGAGACCCTACCTGTGTCATTTCTCACGTGGAAAAAAGAGTTGTCCTCTAGACCCAAGGGATACCAGGAGCAGGGAGGTGATTGTCCGCTTGGATGCGGCTTTGGTGAGGTCAGGCCTTGAGTGTCGTGTTCAGTTTTGGACACTGCAATACAAGAGGGATGTGGAGGTGCTGGAGGGGGTCCAGAGGAGGGCAAAGAAGCTGGGGAAGGGCCTGGAGAATAAATCTTATGAGGAATGACTGAGGGAGCTGGGGATGGGTAGTGTGAAACAGAGGAGGCTGAGGGGAGACCTCATTACCGTCTCCAGCTACTTGAAGGGACATCGTGGAAAGACTGCTGCTAGTCTCTTCTCACAGGTCATTGGAGACAGAACAAGGGGGAATGGCCTCAAGCTGAGACTGGAGAGGTTTAGATTGGATGTTAGGAAAAAGTTTTTCATGGAGAGACTGATCAGGGACTGGAATGAGCTGCCCCGGGAGGTAGTGGAGTCATCCATAGAACCATAGACTCAGTCAGGGTTGGAAGGGACCACAAGGATCATCTAGTTCCAACTCCCCTGCCATGGGCAGGGACACCTTACCCTAGATCAGGATGTGTTTAAGGGTGGTTTGGATGTGGTGCCTGGGGATACAGTTTAAGGTGCATTTTGTAGAGTAGGGTTGTAGGTTGGACTTGGTGATCCTGAGGATCTCTTCCAACCTGTGACTGTGAAAAGAAGCTGAAAATGAAGGAAAGTAATATTTAAGCTCTCAAAGCCGTGTGGCTGACTGCATCAGTTTATTGTGAGGGCTGGAGAAGTGGAGTTTCATTGAGTAAAGATGTTTGGTTTATAATGCCAGAGAGATTTTTCATTTTCTGAACGTTGAACAATGCATTTTCTTCAGGGAATTTTGTTGTTCTGCTTCAAAGATATTTTTAATAAGAGACTAGAAAAAGGCCTTGCTCTCATGCGAGTCCAAGTTAGCAAAGTCTGCAAAGCTTTGATTTCTGTACTGTTATTATTATTATTACATTTTTCTTTCTTGAAATGAAACATAAATGTCTAACAATACAATAACTGGAGGATTATCAGAATTAAGGGAATGATCCAAGTGCCTTTTCTGTTCAAGCACCAAACATAATTAAGAACTGAAGGAATATGTCAGCTTTTGTAAGCAATAGGTACTAGAAATTGTGCTTTTCTTCTTCCTTTCCTCTTTGGCTGCCACACCATACTCAAGCTAAGTGAATTGTGCACACCCTGGGCCCATAAAAGCTGAGGGTAAAGTTCATTTGAAACCACTATCAAGTTTAAAGGACAAGACCCTGTGGCCAGCATTATCTTGCACCCCTTCCATCTGCTTCCTTTTGCCTACATCTTTGTGTACTGCCAAATTCCTCGAGTACATTATCTTGGCTCTCAGTCCCTCCTTTCCCCACCCAAAGCCTTAAAGAACAGTGTATTGTGTTTCAGAGCACCGTGACCAAAGTCCCAAATGTGCCATTCCATATGAGTAATGTACCAAAAAAACCCCAAACCAACCCAGGCTGGTAGCTGTCTTTGAGAGAAGTTCTCTCTCTGTCTCTCTCTGTCTCTGTTTCTCTCTGTCTCTCTCTGTTTCTCTCTCTGTCTCTTTATGTCTCTCTCCCTTTTTTTTTCTTCCACATAAAGCAGTTTCAAAGGACTTAGATTTAATTGAAAACTAAATTCCTAAGGGGTGGGGTCATGCTGAACAGGAGGGGGATCTATATAACTAACTCTTTAAAATGGAATGTGGCTTGGCTACAAAACTTGTTAGCACCAGCATGTGAGTCTGAACTGGATTGTATATGTGTGTGCATGTGTATGGAGATGGGTTTGAGACATCTCTCTAGAGGAACATGTTTAATCTTTAGCTTCTCATACTTTAAGGACTGAGGTCTGCATCTGTTTCCCACTGCAGAAAAAAGGTGAATTGTTCATAGAATCATAGAATGGTTTAGGCTGGAAGGGACCTCAAAGCTCATTTAGTTCCAACCACCCTGCCATAGGCAAAGACACCTCCCACCAGAACAGATCATTCAAGGCCTCATCCAAACTGGCCTTGAACACCTCCAGAGAGGTTGCGGATGACAGAATCACTGAACGTGATCTTTGATCACGTTCAGTGATTCTGTCATCCACAATCTCCCTGGGCAACCTGTTCCAGTGTCTCACCACCCTCATGTAACCTGGGCAACCCTAGCACTCTGGGCAGCCTGCACCCCTGGGCAACCTGTTCCAGTGTCTCACCACCCTCATGTAACCTGGGCAACCTGAGCACTCTGGGCATCCTGCACCCCTGGGCAACCTGTTCCAGTGTCTCACCGCCCTCCCTGCAAAGAACTTCATCCTTACATCCAGTTTCAATCTCCTCTCTGCCAGTTTAAACCCATTCCTCCTCATCCTGTCATTACAAGACCTTGTCAATAGTCTGAGAAGAACCTGCTCTTAAGAAAGTATAACTTACACCAAGAGAACACTGAGTTGTTAAGCCAAGCTGCTTATAAGACCAGATCATAGATTAATGGAAGTTGATTTTGTGTTCAGAACTACTTAACACAAAGAGAAAAGGGAAAAAAGAACTCATCAACTCAGAAGGTGCATATTCAAATTTCTAAGCATTAGCATCTTAGCACCATAGAGTAGTTTCAATTGGAAAAGGACTTTAAGATCATCAAGTCCAACCATTATCTAACTCTGCACAAAAGTGTGATCGAGATGCTTGTTTTCATCCCCTGCTGTGCAGCATAAAAAGACAAGGGCTTTATAGGAATGCTGAGGAGAAACTGAGGTTCTGGAAGTGAAAGAGTTATCTCAAGTGCAGAGCAAGGCTCTGAGCAGGGAGAAGCAAAGCTGATCCCACGAAGCATGCGGCAAGAGGCTGTCTTCATTTTAAGCAGTTTGTTGATTGCAGTCTCTGTTACTCTTCAAGATGTATAGAAAAGTGCTAGTGTAAGTCTTTCTGATGACAGATGAACTGCATCATTACTTCCTTTCCATGCTTTTTTGGTGTGCTACCCCCATTTTACACTCTCTTTACATTAAGAGAACATTTTTTAACCATTATAAAGTTGCCTTCTAGAAGATGGTTTTGAAACCCCCCCCCCACCCCACTCAAGTCATGCTCTTACCACATTTATTCTCTGAGTAATTCCTCCAGGAGACATGACCAGGTCAGACCTGATGGTGGGAAAGAGTCCTGCTTCACAAAGGATGTTCTCTTCTTCTGCATTCAGAAGCAGAGGGACAGTCTTTTCAGAGAGAGCACTGAACTGGGAGCTCCTATTCAAGCTTTACACCCACAGTCTCTGGCAGGCTGTTTTCAGAGCTCCTGCTTCCTGGGAGTCCCCCATCCCATAAATATGGGCTGCATTCTTCATTCCTAGAAGTACTCCCTGAACTTCATTGTGCAGAAGTGAATGCTGTGGGCTTACGCCAAGTCAGTCACTGGAGGCTGTATCAATGACCTACTTGTTCATTTAGTATGTTAAGGACATTAACTAATTATTAATGAACCTGTGGAAGTCTATGTTCACTGAACTTTTCATAAGCTCCTGCAGGGAACCTGCCCTGGAACACAAGAAATTTGTTGTCCCTCCTGCTGAGAGCTGGCTCAGGGAGGGACTTTCGAGTGACAGAGAAGGATTGTCCCCCTGCTTAGGGCAGAGACACAGAGAAACCACTCTTATCTCCCACCTACTGCTTCTTGGCTGTGTCTGCACAGCAATGTCAGCATCATTATTCGTATTGCTTTGGAGGCACAAAGTGAGGACTGGAGAGGGGAATGGCACATTTGAGATGAGGGGGTTTATCTTATAATTACATGATTATAAGTGCTGAGGGCAAAATGTCTGGTATTTTGACTTCCTAATCGCATTACTTGCCCAGAAACAAGCTGCTTGCATTGAAATGAAAAAAAAGGGAAGTGATTTGCAGTAACAGGAATCCATAAGACACAAAAGCAGAGCAGAACAGGAATGGTCAATCTTAACCAAGGGGCTAGAACAACTCCTCTACTCCAGATTCACCTGCAGTGTGCCATTACTAGGAGACAATGCAGAGATCCAAAAGCACAGCTTCTTTGGATATAGGGAAGAAGTTACTTACTAAGAGGGTGGTGAAACACGGGAATAGGTTGCCCTAGGTGATGGAGGCCCCATCCCTGCAGTCATTCAAGACTGAGCTTGATGAGGCTCCAAACAACCTGATCTAATTGGGGATGTCCCTTCTTACTGCAGGGGGGTAGCACTAGGTGACCTTTAAAGGTCTTTTCCAACCCAGTGCATTCTATGATTGTATGATCCTAGGTGGTGCTTCACCTGGGACCTAAGACTGGAGTAGATCCCTTGTCTGCTGTGATGAATTTTAAATAGTCTGAGAAGAATCTGCCCTCAACAAATGATATCTTACACCAAGAGAAGGTTGAGTTGTTAAGCCAAGCTGCTTAGATCACCAAATAATAGATTAATGGATGTTGGTTTTATGTTCACAAAATCATAGAAGCATTAAGTCTTGGGGAGAGGATCTGCTTTTGTTCAGCAGCTGGTGCTGTGTGCTACCACACTACTGTCCCTGGAGGTGTTTAAAAGAAGACTGGATGAGACACTTATAGAATCATAGAATGGTTTAGATTGGAAGGGATCTCAAAGCTCATCCAGTTCCAACCCCCCATCATATGCAGGGACACCTCCTACTAGAACAGGTTGCTCAAGGCCTCATCCAACCTGTCCTTGAACATCTTCAGGGAGGTTGTGGATGACAGAATCACAGAATGTGAATTCTGTCATCCACAACCTCCCTGGGCAACCTGTGCCAGTGTCTCATCATTCTCACTGCAAAGAACTTCTTCCTTACCTCCAGTTTCAATCTCCCCTCTGCCAGTTTAAACCCACTCCTCCTCATTCTGTCATTACAAGACCTTGTCAATAATCTGAGAAGAAACTGCTCTTAAGAAAGTATAACTTACAAAAAGGGAACTCTGAGTTGTTAAGCCAAACTGCTTATAAAACCAAATCATAGATTAATGGAAGTTGACTTTGTGTTCAGAACTACTCAACACAAAGAGAAAAGGGAAAAAAGAACTCTGAAGATTCCAACCCAACCAAGAAAAAAAATAGGAAGAGAAAAGATGTGTGCCCAGGGAAACAAAATAGATCTGTGCCTCATTGTGGTGTGGTTTCACACAGATGCAGAGACAAAGCAGCAAAGCTTTGTGTTAGGAACAGATGTACTGCCTGTTTTATAAGCCTTGAAGGACTTCTTGGCTATGCCTGGTGGACTTCCACCTGCACCTGCGTCTGCACCTAGCGATTGCCGGAGAACGGCTTCAACAGCTTTCAAACAGCCACTTGGAGATCCCATCCTGGTGACTAATGTCCATGTGAAGACACCTGCACAGTGTGCAAAAGAGTAACGGTGATGTGGGAACGTGTCTTGGGGGTGGCCTAAAATAGCTTCTTGAAGGGAAAATGCTTCATTTCATGGAGGGAAATGTAGTAGAGGAGAAAAGCATCAGACCAAACTCCAAGCAGCTGTGTTGTTGGAGAAAGAAAGACCTAAATCCCCCAAACCCGTGCATGGGATGGGAAGATTGGCAGCATCTGGTTGTCAGTCTAAGAGCTGGGGAAAAGGAACGGACGAGTAAGTTCTCTCTTGCTCTACAACCGCAGCATCCCTAGAGCCCTCTGCCCTTATGATGGCTCACAAAGGAGCTATTCAATAGTTCAGTCATAGAATGGTTTGGGTTGGAAGAGACCTGAAAGGTCATCCCGTTCTGCCATGGGCAGGGACACCTCCTACTGTACTAGGGTGCTCAAAGTCACTTCCAACCTGGCTTTGAACACCTTCAGGCTTGGAGCCTGCATAATTTCTCTGGGCAATCTGTTCATTGCCTCACTACCTTCACGGGAAAGAATTTCTTCTTAATGTCTAAATTGAGCTTCTTCCAGTTGGAAGTCATTACTTCTTGTCCTGTTGCTCCATGCCTTTGTAAAAGGTCTCTCTTCAGCTTTTCTGTAGCCCACTTCAGTTACTGAAAGGCCCAGAGCTTTCCCTTCTGCAGGCTGAACATAGAATCATAAAATCCAACAGGTTGGAAGAGACCTCCAAGCTCATCCAGTCCAACCTAGCACCCAGCCCTAGCCAATCAACCAGACCATGGCATTAAATGCCCCATCCAGGCTTTTCTTGAATTCCTCCAGGGATAGTGACTCCACCACCTCCCTGGACAACCCATTCCAATGCCAATCACTCTTTCTGGCAAGAACTTTCTCCTGACATCCAGCCTAGGTCTCCCCTGGCACAACTTCAGACTGTGTCCCCTCGTTCTGTTGCTTGTTGCCTGGCAGAAGAGACCAACCCCACCTGGCTACAGCCTCCCTTCAGCGAGTTGTAGACAGCAATGAGGTCTGCCCTGAGCCTCCTCTTCTCCAGGCTAAACAACTCCAGCACTTTCAGCCTCTTCCTTGCTCCTCAGGCATGCAAAGCAATTAATCAGTTAAGTATTGCAGCATTACTGACAGACACGAGCAAGGATGTCAAAAGCAGAGAGCTCGATGAAAACCTGGCAAGGGAACCAAGGCGACGTGGTGCGTAAATCCCTGTAGATACAGACCTGGGAGTAATGGATGAGGGAGAGTTTGTGCACAATGAGTGTTTCTTTCTACTTGGCAGTGTAATTGTTGTGCAGATTTCTAGTGGAAATCAGCTCAATCCATAGCTGTGCTGCTAGATGGATATCCTGAAGTTGTCACTCCTTCGGTAGCTGAGCTCTCCTGGTGGGTTGCAAATTGTTCTAGAGAAACAGTTACGTTTTCTTCTCTCCTCATACTGTGTCCAACCACCTGCTTTTGCTGTGGTGCTGTAGGGGCTTGTAAAATACTCCACACTCCATAGATTTTTTTTGAACTGGAGCCCATAAAGATGGCAGAACAAACTTGGAGCTAGTTTTGCAGTGGCAAAGGTTGCCAGAAAGGACCATTCATTAAAAAGATCTTTGCCATCTACAACTGATGAAAGATTTTTTTTATTCTTGTTTTCCCTTCTAGATCTTTCAGTCAGATTCTGTGTATGAACTTGTATGGGCTAAAGGAGCTCAGACAAAGAGATGATTTGACTTTTATTTCAGACAGAAGGTGTCTTTTTCACCTTTTAAAAATGCTCTGAGCTAAGAGCCAGGTTTAAACTTGGTGACGTTAATGACTGCAGCGAGGCAGGAGCCACAGCGAGGCACAGATTGATATTTCTCCCCAGTTGAGCTGCTTATTCCTTGTTACCTCACAGTGCTGTTTTCCAGGTGCAGTGAAATCTGGAGCATTCTGGCATGAGTCATGTGCATTAAGTGAACCAGAGGTTGTTGGGCACCAAATCAGCAGGCAATGTGGCATGCACATGCACTGAGGCTTTAGCCAGGTGGGGTAGGTATCTTCTGCCAGGCAGCCAGCAACAGAACAAGAGGACACAGTCTCTCAAGTTGTGCCAGGGGAGGTCTAGCCTAGATGGTAGGAGGAATTTCTTGCCAGAGAGAGTGATTGGCATTGGAATGGGCTGCCCAGGGAGGTGGTGGTGTCACCAGTCCTGGAGGTGTTCAAGAAAAGCCTGACTGAGGCACTTAGTGCCATGGTCTGGTTGATTGTCTAGGGCTGGGTGCTAGGTTGGACTGGCTGAGCTTGGAGGTCTCTTCCAACCTGGTTGATTCTATGATTCTATGTGATGATTCCACGAGTTGATGAAAATAAGATTGTAGGAACAATCTACAGGAATAGAAATAATTGTAACAAAAAGAAACTGGTAGAAAACCAGGTTTGAAATATTGGTTGCATGCCTCTGAGCTGACTGCTGGCAGCAGATGTTTGCTTGCATTTCATTTTCATTTCACTGGGGCTTGGACTGGATGACCTTTGAGGGTTCCTTCCAACCCAAGCCATTGGATGATTTCTAGCAGCAGAAAGGAGGCTTTCCTTGCTGTCTGGGTTCTGAAGTGAGCTTTTGTTGAGCATCACTTGACTTTCTTCTTCTCATTGCCATTTCTCTCAGGCTCTTAAAGCCTGCAGAGGAGTCAGACACACAGCTTTCCCACAAGCCATATGCCATTTTGCAGCCGGAGAAGGTAGGATGCAGCCACTTTGCAGAAGGAGCTCTGAAGAGAGGTTCTTGAGAGATTGCTTGCTCCAGCAAAGGGCTTCTACAAATGAAAGGCCATTTGCAAAGGCCAGGAGGTGAAAGTAAGGATCAGCCTGAGACAAGACAAAATAAAGAGTGTGGTTAATGCAGACTAGAATTGCTGGCAGCAGTTTTGAGAAGATGAGGCAGAGAGAATCACAGAATCATAGAATAGTTTCAGTTGAAGACCTCTAAGATCATTGAGTCCATTGGATATCTGGCATAGAATCAGTCAAGGTTGGAAGGGACCACAAGGATCATCCAGTCCAACCCAGCACCCAGCCCTAGCCAATCTAACAGGCCATGGCACTAGGTGCCCCAGCCAGGCTTTTCTTGAACAGCTCCAGGGACAACAACTCCACCACTTCCCTGGGCAGCCCATTCCAATGCCAATCACTCTCTCTGCCAACAACTTCCTCCTAACATCCAGCCTAGACCTCCCCTGGCACAACTTGGGACTGTGTCCCCTTGTTCTGTTGCTGCTTGCCTGGCAGAAGAGCCCAACCCCACCTGGCTACAGCCTCCCTTCAGGTAGTTGTAGACAGCAATGAGGTCTGCCCTAAGCCTCCTCTTCTGCAGGCTGCACACCCCCAGTTCCCTCAGCCTCTCCTCACAGGGCTGTGCTCCAGGCCCCTCACCAGCTTCATTGCCCTTCTCTGGACACCTTACAGTACCTCAATATCTCTCTTGACTTGAGGAGCCCAGAACTGGACACAGCATTCAAGTTGTGGCCTAACCAGTGCTGAGACCAGGGGCAGAATAACCTCCCTTATTCTGCTGGCCACACTGCTCCTGATCCAGGCCAGGATGTCACTGGCTCTGCTGCTCCCCTGGTTAAATCTTTGAACTCCCTTCTGTTTGCAATAAAGAGTCACCATTGAGAAGAGAAAGAAAATTCAGGTATAAACATGAGATAGATTTCTAAACGTTGCTTCTAAGTTTGTTTTTACCAGTTGAGAATTTAGGACTGGACAATAATTGGATTACTTTTTTAATGTTTGACGTCCTTACCCTGTGCTTTCTCACAGCAAACCTCATTAAGGCAGTGTTGTGATTTCAGTTCACAAACTCCATCTATACATAGTCTATTAGTGTCCATTTATGTCTCATTATGTCTATTAATATGCCTATTAAGTGCCCAATGCCACCTATTGTTGGGAAATGATTGTTAAGTGATACAAAGTGGGTGGGCAAGTGCCCACCTCTTTCATAGGCTTTTCAAAGAATCAGAGTTACAGAATGCTTTTGGTTGGAAGGGACCTCTAGAGCTCATCTTGTTTAGCCATCCTGTGCTGAGTAGGGATATCTGCAACTAGGGCAGGTTGCTCAGAGCCACAACCAACCTGGCCTGCAATGGTTGCAGGGATGGGAAATCTACCACCTCTCTGGGTAACCTCAGGTGGTGTCTCCCCACCCTCAGTGACAAACATTTCTTCTTTCTCTCCAGTCTGAATCTCCCTCTTTCAGTTCAAACTGTCACCACTTGTCCTGTGGCAACAGGACCTGATCAAAAGTCTGTCCCCAGCTTTCTGATCAGCCCCTTTAAGCTCTCAAAGGCCACCAGGTCTCCCTGGAGCCTTCTCCAAGATGAACAAGCCCAACTTTCTCAGCCTGGCCTCACAGCAGAGCCCTTCCAGCCCTGCCAGCATTTCTGTGGCCTCCTCTGGCATCGCTCCAACAGGTGCCTGTCTGTGCTGTGCTGAGCACTCCAGAGCTGGCCCCAGCACTGCAGGTGAGGTCTCAGCAGAGCAGAGGGGCAGAATCCTCTCCCTGCCATTTTCTACCTCTGCTGCTGGAGATCAGCCCAGGATATGGCTGGGGCTGGGCTGGGAGTGTGCAGTGCCAGCTCACATCCAGCTTTTTGTCCAGCAGTATGCTCAGCTCCTTTTCCACAGGGGATCTTCTGATATGAAGAGGGAAGGCAGTGAACATTGAAGTATGAGTCTCCTGTGGTCTTGTGCTAAGTGGCACAGGTGGCATCACATTTGTTGAATTGAAGACTAAAAATACTCCTCTCTTTGTTGAACTCGTAGGTTCCATTCTCTGTAGCAGATTTAACCTGTGTATTTAGATGAACAATGAAGGCAACAGCAGATCAGGTTTGCCCAGGGAAGTGGTGGAGTCACCATCCCTGGGGGTGTTCAAGCAAAGCCTGGATGAGGCACTTAGTGCCATGGTCTAGTTGATTGGACAGGGCTGGGTGCTAGGTTGAGCTGGAGGTCTCTTCCAACCTGGTTGATTTTATGATTCTGTGATTTTATTTATAGGTAGTTATGTTGAATTCCTAGGTGTGAGGATCAGAACTGACTTACAGGACTCCCTCAGCTCAGAATTTCCCATCACTGCATCATGCTGGTATTTGCTTTTATGTCACCATCTCCTGCTACCTTCACACAAACCTTTCTTTATGTGGTGGCTTTCCCAGATTCCATTGTACAGGATGCTACTGGGTAATGATACCTGCACAGAGCTGCAGTTATCACAGAATGACAGAGTGTCAGGGGCTGGAAGGGACCTCCAAATCTCATCCAGTCCAACCCTCTGCCAGAGCAGGATCAGCTAGAGCAGATCACACAGGAACACATCCAGGTGGATTTTGAATATCTCCAGAGAGGGAGACTCCACAATCCCCCTGGGCAGCCTCTTCCAGTTTTCTGTCACCCTCACAGGATAAAAAGATCCTCCTCATGTTTACATGAAGCTTTCTATGCCTCAATTTCCACCCATTACCCCTTGGCCTGTCATTGGGCACCACCCAGCAGAGCCTGGCTCCGTCCTCTTGGCACTCACCTTTTACATATTAATGAGGTCACCTCTCAGTCTCCTCCATGCTGAAGAACCCCAGGCCCATAGCCATATTCATTAACACACAAGCTAATCAGGCACACTGTGAAGCAGAACCTACTCCCTGCTGCCCCTCTAACACAGCCGCAGCTCAGCACATTCCGATACCTTGGGAGCACAGGCAAGCACTAGATTTTCCTGAAGGAGCATAAACTCGTTGCCCAGCTTTGCAGGATGCCTCTCACTTTCACAAAGTTCA
Source organism: Tricholaema leucomelas (assembly GCA_013400475.1). Taxonomy (NCBI): domain Eukaryota; kingdom Metazoa; phylum Chordata; class Aves; order Piciformes; family Lybiidae; genus Tricholaema lacrymosa; species Tricholaema leucomelas. The sequence continues at coordinate 483,080 of WAAF01006006.1, forward strand.
GCCAAACTCCTCCTCATCTCCTGACAGCTCTAGTGGCTCCAAATCAAATCACTTCTTATCTCCTTCCGTTAGTCTAATTCTACTTTTCTCCTTCTCCTGACACACTCGGTTTGGCAGAGGAGCGCGCGCCGCCAGTTTGCCATCTGGTGCTCTCTTCTTGTGTGACATCCCTGCACTGAAGAGACTTTGCACAGCTCTTCTGAAACTTCCTTTTATCTTTGCCCGTCTCTTGCAGTGTTTGTCCACTCATCCCTTCATTCCCTCTTACTCCCCTCTTTGCCTTGAGGACGCCAAGCGACGCTTTCTAACGAGAGTGCCGAAGGCGCTGTATTTGTTTTGTCATGCTGTGCCGTGGGGAAAACTCCCCTGACAGTTTTTCTACCAACAACAACAACCACCAGAAAAAGCATTTAAATTCACTAAAAAAAAAAAAAAAAAGAAGTCTATTCTGCCTCTCCCTGGGAAATGTAAAGCTTCCTGCAGAAGAACAGCCGCAGTCAGATGCATGCTCCAAGCCCAGCTCCACGCTGGAGCAAGCTCTGTGTTTTTATACACAGTGACTAAATGCAACTACTCACACATTTGTAATGACTTATTTTACTCCAAAGCTTTCAAACCAAGTATTCTGATCAACAAGGAGGTCCTAATTTCACTCCTCTTGTTTCAGCAGCCGTGGGATAAAGCTTTGCCAGTCAATATTTACTACCAGGTTACTTTTAGAAATGTAGGCTTTGGTTTGAATTTTTCTTACTTTCAAATAAAAGCAGCAGATAGAAGCAGCTTCTTCTCTTGTGCACTTCTGCAACCAGCTTCCATGTAAACATAAGGAAAAGCTTTTTCACTGTGAGGGTGCTGGAGCCCTGGAGCAGGCTGCCCAGACAGGTTGTGGAGTCTCGTCCTGTGGAGACCTTCAAAACGCACCTGGATGCCTTCCTATGTGACCTGCCCTTTGTCAGGGGTTGGACTTGATGATGTGACTAGGGAGAAAGGAGTAAAGCTGGAGATGGGTAGGTTCAGGCTGGACATGAGGAGGAAGCTGTTCAGCATGAGAGTGGTGAGAGCCTGGAATGGGTTGCCCAGGGAGGTGGTTGAGGCCCCATTCCTGGAGGTGTTTAAGGCCAGGCTGGATGAGGCTCTGGCCAGCCTGATCTAGGGTGAAGTGCCCCTGCCCATGGCAGGGGGGTTGGAACTGGCTGATCCTTGTGGTCCCTTCCAACCCTATCTGATTCTATGATTCTGTCTTTCGAGGTTGGGGCTGTTCAGTCTGGAGAAGACCCTATCTGAGAAGACCTGATTGTGACCTTTCAGTATCTTAAGTGGGCTACAAGAAAGCTGGGGAGGGACTTTTTAAGCTGCCAGGTAGTGACAGGACTGGGGGGAATGGAACCAAGCTAGAAATGGGTAGATTCAGACTGGATGTTAGGAAGAACTTCTTCAGCATGAGAGTGGTGAAACCCTGGAATGGGTTTCCCAGGGAGATAATGGGAGCCTCATCCCTGGAGGTGTTTAAGGCCAGACTGGATGAGGTTCTAGACAGCCTGCTATAGTATGAGGCATCCCTGCCCATGGCAGGGGAATTGGAACTCGATGATCCTTGTGGTCCCTTCCAACCCTGACTGATTCTATGATTCTATCTTTTGAGGTTCCTTCTGAGCCCTACTATTCTGTGATTCTGTGAAGTGTAAAACAGAACAGAAATGTCCCTATCATATAGAACTTGCTGGCTCATTATCTATGGTTTGCTTAAGCCTTATGAGACTGAGTGCCAGGTCTTGCAGCCGTGTCTTCAGCACAGGTTGGAGAAGACATTGCTCTGTGTTGGTTTTTCTTCCCCAGCTAATATCCTTTACCCTCTCCTATCAAATGGCTTGTCTAAACTATTTTTAGAAGAGCTTACCTTCTGCTGCCCCAAATCCAGTGCAAATATTACAGTGAAAAACCAAGAGATGTGGAGATACATTTGCCATCCTCAAGTGCTAATCTCTTACTGTCTGCACAGGCATGGCTGTGCTACTTCAGTGTCATAGAATCACAGAATCAAGGAGGTTGAAAGAGACTTCCAAGCTCATCCAGTCCAACCTAGCACCCAGCCCTGTCCAGTCAACCAGACCATGGCACTAAGTGCCTCATCCAGGCTTTTCTTCAACACCTCCAAGGACAGCGACTCCACCACCTCCCTGGGCAGCCCATTCCAATGCCAATCACTCTCTCTGCCAACAACTTCCTCCTAACATCCAGCCTAGACTTCCCCTACCGCAACTTGAGACTGTGTCCCCTTGTTCTGTTGCTGCTTGCCTGGCAGAAGAGACCAACCCCACCTGGCTACAGCCTCCCTTCAGGTAGTTGTAGACAGCAATGAGGTCTGCCCTGAGCCTCCTCTTTTGCAGGCTGCACACCCCCAGCTCCCTCAGCCTCTCCTCACAGGGCTGTGCTCCAGGCCCCTCACCAGCTTTGTTGCCCTCCTCCGGACACGTTCCAGCACCTCAACATCTCTCTTGAATTGAGGAGCCCAGAACTGGACACAGCACTCAAGTTGTGGCCTGAACAGGGCTGAGTCCCGGGGCAGAATAACCTCCCTTGTCCTGCTGGCCACACTGTTCTTGATCCAGGCCAGGATGCCACTGGCTCTCATGCCCACCTGGGCACACTGCTGCTTCATCTTCAGCTCCTATCTACCAGTACCCTCAGGTCCAAGTCCCTTTCTTCTTGGCTGCTCTCCAGCCACTCTGTCCCCAGCTTTTAGTGCTGCATGGGATTGTTGTGACCAAAGTGCAGAACCCTGCAGTTGGCCTTGTTCAATCTCATCCCCCAGTCTCTTGTTAAATCTCATCCCATGTCCTATGACGGCAACGCATTGAAAGGAGCGATTCTAATCGTATACCCCTCCCCATGAATTCACAGGATCCCAAGTGTAAATGAAGAAAGGAAAGAGTCAAGCCAAATTCTCCTTGTGTTCTAAGTCTCGAGGATAAAACAAATGCTGCAGAACATAAGGTTTTTAAGGCCAACTCCAAAAAAAGGATTTAGCAGTGAGGCAGACTTCAGTGCCTAAATCCAAAACCGCCCTACCAAAATATCAGCAGCTCAACTGTGGAAGTAAGGAAAATGTACTGGCCGTCCCCCTCTTGCTCAGAAATTTCCTTGGCTCTTAGCTTCCCTCTGTGCCCAGCTGCCTCAGCTTGCCTGTGAGCTGTCTGGCTCTCTTTGGAAGCCAGAAAGGAAGGGGAATGGCACCGTGGATCCTCAGAGCACATCCACCCACACGCTGGCAGGTCTTGGTCCCCGCAGAATTCCATTGCTGCAACTCGTTTTGTGTTTCAGATGTTCCTGATGAAAGAGAGGGTTGTGGCTCTGCCTTCTCTACAGCCAGGCTTTTAGAGAAATTTTGCCAAGAAGTAGCTTGTTCTTACCTCTTATCTTAGCTTTTTTGGGTACTGGAATGAGCTGCCCAGGGAGGTGGTGAAATCACTGGGATGAGCTGCCCAGGGAGGTAGTGAAATCACCGGAATGAGCTGCCCAGGGAGGTGGTGGGGGTCACTGGAAGGAGCTGCCCAGGGAGGTGGTGGAGTCACCAACCCTGCATGTGTTTAAGGGTCATCTGGATGTGGTGCTTGGGGATATAGTTTAAGGTGAATATTATTGAGTAGGGTTATAGGTTGGACTCGGTGATCCTGAGGAACTTTGCCAACCTGCATGTTTCTGTGAAAAGGCTACTAACTTCTTGCTCATAGGCTCACAGGATGTTAGGGGTTGGAATGGACCCAAAGAGATCATCGAGTCCAACCCCCCTGACAGAGCAGGACAGTATAATCTAACACAGATCACAGAGGAACACAGCCAGACAGGCCTTGAAAGTCCCCAGAGAAAAAGACTCCATGACCTCTTTGGGAAGCCTGTGCCAGTGCTCTGTAACACTT
>WAAF01006006.1:487634-533467 GCA_013400475.1 Tricholaema leucomelas
GGACTGGTGACACCACCACCTCCCTGGGCAGCCCATTCCAATGCCAATCACTCTCTCTGGCAAGAAATTCCTCCTACCATCTAGGCTAGACCTCCCCTGGCACAACTTGAGACTGTGTCCCCTTGTTCTGTTGCTGGCTGCCTGGTGGAAGAATCATTTAGGTTGGAAAAGAACATTTAAGATCATCAAGTCCAGTCAATAGCCCACCAGTGGTGCTTCTAATTTTGTGAGGACTCCATTGGGAAGTTGTACATTTAAGAGGAATTTAGGGTAGGGATTTTGGATTCTCTTGATATGCTCTGTAGTTTCTTAGAGAGAGAATTCAACAGGGATCTTTATAAAAAAGCTCTTGCAGTGCTGGTGATTGATTTCCTGTCCAGTTTATGTATTGGACAGTGGCAGGAGGAAGAGATTGCTCCCAGAGGATGATATTTGTCATTAGAAACTTGGGGCTTGTTGGACTTCTGCTTAAAGAAGGGGCAGGAATTGGGATAGCTGCTGAGTGACTCCCAAGTGGCAATGTGCTGGCCTTTCAGCACCTATGTGCTGCACTTTTGGAGGGACAGATTTTGCCTCTGTTACTCACTGGATAGCAGCTCTTCATTTCTGTGGTGTGACTCACAAGATAAGGAAGAAGTAAGATGCCAGAGTTTGGAACATAAAGGTTTATTTTTGGGAGATCCACGTCATGCACCCCGAGTTCTAGAAACACCTTTGCCCCTCCTTCTCTAGTTGCAAGGGCTGCAGATGCTTTTGTTGCATCTAAAGAGCTTAATGTGTAGTGCATGGCTCAGGTGCTGAGTGCTCTAGAAAACCATCTCCACATCCTTTATATCTCTTTAGGAAGCACATGCCCATGAGTCAAGGTGCTGTAGTCAGCAGTGACTTGGCTTTAGCTCACTGATGAACTTTTCCATGCTTTGTGTCAGGAGTTGCTACTTAAACCACAAATCAGCAGCAGCTTCAGTTTTAGACCCGTCTGTTTCTCATGTATGAGACCACAGCACTGTGATCTTTGATGGAACTGTGCTTACTTACAATCATAGAATCAGTCAGGATTGGAAGGGACCACAAGGATCAGCCAGTTCCAACCCCCCTGCCATGGGCAGGGACACCCTACCCTAGAGCAGGCTGCCCACAGCCTCATCCACCCTGGGTTTTTCCTTTAGCTTTAAAAAAAAATCCCTGCAAATACCACATTGCTGTGCTTGGTTGCTCAGTCCCTCTGCAGAAGTTGCTTTTTCTCCTCAGATTCGTGTGCAAGAGCCACATCGCTGTGCTTGGTAGCTCCGTCACTCTGCAGTGGTTGCTTGTTCACCTCAGATTCATGTGCAAGAGCTACATTGCTGTGCTTGGTAGCTCCGTCACTCTGCAGTGGTTGCTTGTTCACCTCAGATTCATGTGCAAGAGCTACATTGCTGTGCTTGGTAGCTCCGTCACTCTGCAGTGGTTGCTTGTTCACCTCAGATTCATGTGCAAGAGCTACATTGCTGTGCTTGGTAGCTCCGTCACTCTGCAGTGGTTGCTTGTTCACCTCAGATTCATGTGCAAGAGCTACATTGCTGTGCTTGGTAGCTCCGTCACTCTGCAGTGGTTGCTTGTTCACCTCAGATTCATGTGCAAGAGCTACATTGCTGTGCTTGGTAGCTCCGTCACTCTGCAGTGGTTGCTTGTTCACCTCAGATTCATGTGCAAGAGCTACATTGCTGTGCTTGGTAGCTCCGTCACTCTGCAGTGGTTGCTTGTTCACCTCAGATTCATGTGCAAGAGCTACATTGCTGTGCTTGGTAGCTCCGTCACTCTGCAGTGGTTGCTTGTTCACCTCAGATTCATGTGCAAGAGCTACATTGCTGTGCTTGGTAGCTCCGTCACTCTGCAGTGGTTGCTTGTTCACCTCAGATTCATGTGCAAGAGCTACATTGCTGTGCTTGGTAGCTCCGTCACTCTGCAGTGGTTGCTTGTTCACCTCAGATTCATGTGCAAGAGCTACATTGCTGTGCTTGGTAGCTCCGTCACTCTGCAGTGGTTGCTTGTTCACCTCAGATTCATGTGCAAGAGCTACATTGCTGTGCTTGGTAGCTCCGTCACTCTGCAGTGGTTGCTTGTTCACCTCAGATTCATGTGCAAGAGCTACATTGCTGTGCTTGGTAGCTCCGTCACTCTGCAGTGGTTGCTTGTTCACCTCAGATTCATGTGCAAGAGCTACATTGCTGTGCTTGGTAGCTCAGCCCCTCTGCAGAACCTGCTTTTGCACCTCAGGTTCATGTGCAAGAGCCACACTGCTGTGCTTGGTAGCTCAGCCCTGTCCTGGGGGTCCCGTGTAGCCCAGATATTTCCTCTCCCTCCGTGGTTTGAATGTGAGAGGAAAAGGCGAGAGCAGACCTGTTCCCCCCCTGCCCTGCAGGCGTGAAGGGGGGGCAGGGGGACCCTTACGGCACGAGGGGTGCCCCGTGCCGGGCCCGCGCTGCGCTCGGCTGAGGCTTGGCTGTGAGCTGTTCGCGCCTGGGCAGTGCTAACTCGGCTCTTTGTCCAGGAAAGGTATGAATATTGAGGGGTTCCCGCCTTGGGGTGCTCCTGCCGTGGAGTTCGTCCCCGCTTTGGATGGTGTTCCCGCCTTGGGGTGCCTGCCTGCAGGAGTTCTCCCACCGCCTGCATAGCTTCTACACACGGAGCCTTTTCTCGCTAAGAAGACGCCCAAGGCCTTCACCTTAAGCGGCCCATTGTGTAGCTGCATACCTTCTTAATGACTCTGAACGTTTCTGAAAAGACCGCGGGACAGCCCTTTGAATCGTCCTTCTTTCAAGCCAGCTCTATCGTGAGTAGCTTACGGCTCAGCCTGATTTGATAGTGGGAACCGCTATATTTAATAGCACAGGTCTTTTCCGGCTTCTGACTTCAAATCAGTCAAGTTTACCTGTGGCATCCTAATGTGTAGGTATTCTCAACCAAATAAGAAAGAACCTCCTAATTAAATCTGAATTATCTTCTGTATATAGTTTTGGGGGCAGGTTTGTGGGAAAAAAAAAATAACTCTATTTTTAGAAATTCCTGACTCGGCCTAATTGATTCCTGCCTCCACAACAAGCCCCTCTGCAGAAGTTGCTTTTTCACCTCAGATTCATGTGCAAGAGCCACATTGCTGTGCTTGGTAGCTCAGCCCCTCTTCAGAACCTGCTTTTTTACCTCAGATTCTCATGCAAGAGCCACATTGCTGTGCTTGGTAGCTCAGACCCTGTTCAGAACCTGCTTTTTCTCCTCAGATTCATGTGCAAGAGCCACATTGCTGTGCTTGGTAGCTCAGCCCCTCTTCAGGACTTGTTTGTTCACCTCAGATTCATGTGCAAGAGCCACATCGCTGTGCTTGGTAGCTCAGCCCCTCTTCAGAACCTGCTTTTTCACCTCAGATTCATGTGCAAGGTCTTCTCCAGCAGGTCCAGCTGCAGAACATTAAAGATCACTGTAGCGAAAATGCTGAGAATCCTGAGTCCAAGAAGAGCTAACCCAGAACAAAGGCAAAGCCAAATGAACGTTGGTGTCTTGCAGTGTGCTGTAGAAGTGCCATGCATCGAGTGACTGATCTGTATTTTGTCAGGCAGGCTTTCTTGTGAGCCTGTAACATTTCTGTCCACAAGAGCCCGTCTTCTGGAGCTGCAGAGATGGATTTCTTCAAGCCTTTGGGCCCTCAGCCTGTGGCAAGTGAGAGACCATCCATTGACTTCAGCTGGAACAGGATCAAGCCCTTTAAGCATACAATGAAACAGCTTTCTGAAGCCTATGAACTTGAGCCTGGTATTTATCAGATCTCTGTCATATGTCGAAATCGGGCAATAATTGTGTTTTTGTATGGCTTTGGCCAGAAATCAGGAGAGACTTGGGGGCCTTCAACTGACTTTCTCATGGAGTGAAGCTGGAGGAAGTATTTTTACAACACTCTGTAGGGAGAAGCTTGGTAGTTTGCTCCCCGTTGCCTGCCAGCATCGTTGGAAGGCAGCAGGGCTCTTTGCTGTGGTGCTGAGCTCTGCAGAGGCTCTGCTGTTTGTTTAGTTGCAGTTATTATTTTGTCCAGTGTTTGTGGGTGGAAGGAGGCTTTAGATCTTCAGCAGTAGGGTAATAATACATCTGCCACTGCTCCTCCATCAACCTCTCTGCTCTGGCCATGAAGTGGTGCAGTACATCTGCGCAGTTTTGTTGGTAAGGTCATTCAGTGCCAGGCTCACAGAATGGTCCCACCATTAGAAAGGACCTCTGGAGATCCTCTAGTCTAATCTCCACACTGAAGCAGGGGCACCCACAGCAGACTGCTTGGGATCACAGTGTCCAGGTGGGGTTGGAATCTCTACAGAGAAGGAGATTCCACAATCTCTCTGGGCAGCCTGCTCCAGGGGCTCCAGCACCCTCACACCAAAGAATGCTCTCCTCATGTTCAGACGAAGCCTCTTGGAGTTCCAGGTAGTTCCTGTTGCCCTTTGTTCTGCCACTGAAAAGAGGCTGGCCCCATCCTATTGTCATAGAATCATAGAACCAAGCAGGTTGGAAGAGACTTCCAAGCTCATCCAGTCCAACCTAGCACCCAGCCCTATCCAGTCAACCAGACCATGGCACTAAGTGCCCCATCCAGGCTTTACTTCAACACCTCCAGGGACGGTGACTCCACCACATCCCTGGGCAGCCCATTCCAATGCCAATCACTCTCTCTGCCAACAACTTCCTTCTAACATCCAGCCTAGACCTCCCCTGGCACAACTTGAGTCTGTGTCCCCGTGTTCTGTTGCTGGTTGCCTGGCAGAAGAGACCAACCCCACCTGGCTACAACCTCCCTTCAGGTAGCTGTAGACAGCAATGGGGTAACCTCTGAGGCTCCTCCAGGCTGCACACCCCCAGCTCCCTCAGCCTCTCCTCACAGATTGTGTATTGAGAAGATCCTCTCTGGAGGTGCTCTTCTGCAGGCTCAACAGCCCCAAAAGTCTCAGCCTTTCCTCCTCACAGAGATGCTCCAGGCCCCTCAGCATCTTTGTAGCCTCCAGTGAACTCTTTCCAGTAGTTCCCTGCTTATTTTGAGCTGGGGACCCTAGAGACAGATACAGTACTCCAGCTAGGGCATAGGCTCTTTGCACCAGTGGAATGAATTGTTCAGTCTTGCTCAACCCAACTGTAAACTTACTGAGACTGGTTTTGCATAAATTTAGTCCAGAGGTCCAAAATGCTGTAAAAGAAGTGAGAAAATTGTTGTTTTTTTCCCCCAGTGTCTACTTTATGGTAAATGCTGAGCCTGAAAAGATGGGCCAAATGGACTGTGATCATCTCTCCTCCACCCCTACAAGATAATCTCTGTGTTCAGATGATTGTCACAGCCATATGCAAGTCATCCATTGAGATCACTGTAATCAAGCTAATGTGAGTATGCCTTTTCATTTCAAAATGTCCCTCCTGGTTTTGGCTCCCTTTGCTTTGGCCAAACATTGAGACAATCACAGCTAATATCTTCTGATAGCCTTTGTCACTCAACTCCTCTCTCATTTGTTTGGATGCTATCATCTGTGTGGTTGCTAAAGCAGATATATATGCAGAACACATTTTGAAGTATCAGGCATTCTAACCTGTCAGCAGCCAGCTCACTGCTGGCCTCTCTGTAGACATTTCTAAGCTTCCAAGGTGCCTTCTCTGCAGAGTTTGAGAGGCTTGAGCCAGCTCCTGGGACAAACGATGACATTCCTCGAGTGTTTTTTGAACTTAACATCGCTTTGTGCCATTGCCTCTGAGTTGTGCAACAGCAGAGGAGCAGCAGAGTGTGGGAACATGAGCAACAATGGTTGTCTGAAGGCTTCCAAAATGCCTCTAGGCAAATTCTATTAATTAAAAGAAAGAGGAAACTCAGTAGGTCTCTCCATCCATGGGAGTTTCAGTGTGTGGGGGGTCAGCAGGGTTAGTGCAGCGTACACGGAGCTTGTGTTGTGTGGAGCACTGCTTGGAGGTTGGCCAAAGGCCAGGACTCCTTCCATTCCCCCACACCAGCTTGCAGCTCTGGCCCCTGGACTGCTTTGTGTCCTGCTGTCCTGCTTGTCTGTGAGGGTCAGAGGGGCAGGGGCCTGTCCCATGTAGGAGCTGTGTCCCACACAGATGTTGTGTCCTCTGCAGCACTGTGTCCCATGCAGGACTCCATCCCACGCAGTGCTGTGTCCCACATGGATGTCATGTCCTCTGCAGCACTGTCTCCTATGTAGGACTTCATCCCATGCAGGAGCTGTCTCCCACACAGATGTTGTGTCCTCTGCAGCATTGTGTCCCATGCAGGACTCCATCCCACGCAGTGCTGTGTCCCACATGGATACTCTGCCCCACTATGCCCTTCCAGAATCACCTGCCCTTTGAGATGGAGATCACAGGATGGTAGGGTTAGAAGGGACCTCCACAGATCATTAAGTCCAACCCTTGCCAGAGCAGGACCATAGAATCTAGCACAGGAACACATCCAGACAGGCCTTGAAAGTCTCCAGAGATGAAGACTCGACAACCTCCCTGGGCAGCCTGCTCCAGTGCTTTGGGACTCTTACAGTAAAGTTTACCTCATAGAATCATAAAACCAACCAGGTTGGAAGAGACCTCCAAGCTCAGCCAGTCCAACCTCACACCCAGCCCTAGACAATCAACTAGGCCGTGGCACTAAGTGCCTCATCCATGAGTTGGAACTTCCTGTGCTGTAGTTTATGCCCATTGCTCCTTGTCCTATCACAGGACACAACTGAGAAGAGTTTGTCCCCTCCCTCTTGACTCTCAGCCCTCAGATATTTAAAACCATTAATTAGATCTCCTCTCAGTCTTCTCTTCAGCAGACCAAACAGCCCCAGGTCCCTCAGCTTCTCCTCACAGGACAGTGTTCCAGCCCCTTCAGCATCTTCATAGCCCTCTCTTGGACTCTCTCCAGTAGATCCTTGTCCCTGCTGAACTGGGCAGGCCAAATTTGAAGGCAATATCCCAGATCTCCCAGCTGTGCCTCTGGTTTCTCAAGGCTCCCCAAGAGCAGGAAACTCTTTTCAGTGCCCGTCTTCCTACTAGCAACAGGTTTATCTCAGGTGGTGAATGGTGGGATGAGGATCTTTGCAGTGGTGGTGGTGCCTGTATGGTCTGCCACTGACAGGACTCTGGGAACCAGCAGCTTGGTTTTCCTCTCTTGGGAGCTGATGTGAGTCAGGTGTAATGAGGGGTGCTGGGTGGGAGGTATTCTGCCCTCTGTGTTTCCCTCCTGCAGCTCCTCCAAGCGCCAGAAGCTCCAGAGAAGGTATTTTTATCAATTACATTGTCAACGTGCTCCTAAAATTTGGCTATCCCTTTCCTGCCATATGTCCCTGGCAACTTCCTTCAGCTGAAGCCAGCCCCCCTGACAGCCAGCACAGAAGCTGTCAATCACCTCCACATCCATCCAGTCACTTGACAGGCCCTGGGGACCACCTGCTCGTAGGCATGACTTCTTTTCCTCATTCCCCCCCCCCACCCAGCTCCCAGTATGTCTGCCTTTTCCACCTCAAAGCTGTCCTTGATCCAACACCTGCTGTTCCCTCCATCCTTAGCTGTATTTCCATACTCTTTTCCTCCATCACCTCCATCTAGAAAGGAAATCAAAGCACAAGACCCCACCTGGCCATGGTGGACACGGCTTAAGTACTGCATGGCTCTCGTTGCTCTTGCTGCCAGGTTGAGTTGCAAGCCATGTGGGTTCTCATCTCTCTTTGCTCGTTCTGAAGCCACTTCCAGCTCTTCTCTGAAATTAGACTGAAGATTTTATGGCACCCTGTGTGTTTGTCAGCTCCCATGGTTCACACAAAGATCTGGCTGCTCTTTGGAGCCTTTGAGCTACTGTGTGCAAGGGTAAAGCTTTAGATGTAAAAAAGGCCATGGAGATGATCAATCTGACTGCAGTTTAGTGTTAGTAGCATTCATATTTTAATTACTGCTGAATTCATTGTTTGTGCTTGGCTTGGCTGTGCTGCAGTGCCTGGGTCAGATAACAGGATCACAGAATTAACCACGTTGAAAAAGATCTCTAGGATCATCGAGTCCAACCTATCACCTATCACTTCTAATTAACTAACCCATGGCACTAAGTGCCTCATCCAGCCTTCTCTTCAACACCTAATCGAGATGAAAGAGCCTCAGCTTTTAGCTCTGAGGAGGAAAGCTGTTTCAGAGATGGTTTCTGAGATGAAAAGCCTGGATGAGGCACTTAGTGCCATGGTCTAGTTGATTGGCTAGGGTGAGTGCTAGGTTGGACTGGCTGAGTTGGAGGTCTCTTCCAACCTGGTTGATTCTGTGATCTCCACAGAACACTTCTGGTATGACTTTAGTGCAATCTGGCACTCACACCCAAGAAAATCCAGTCTTTTCTTGAACACTTCCAGGGACAGCAACTCCACCACCTCCCTGGGCAGTCCATTCCAATGCCAATCACTCTGTGGCAACAACTTCCTCCTAACATCCAGCCTAGACCTGCCCTGGCACAACTTGAGACTGTATCCCCTTCTGTTGCTGGCTGCCTGGGAGAAGAGCCGAACCCCACCTGGCTACAGCCTCCCTTGAGATTGTGTCCCCTTGTTCAGTTGGTGGTTGCCTGGGAGAAGAGACCAACCTCACCTGGCTACAGCCTCACTTGAGACTGTATCCCCTTGTTGTGTTTCTGGGTGCCTGGGAGAAGATACCAACCCCTACCTGGCTACAGCCTCCCTTCAGGTAGGAGCAGGGCCATGTCCTTCTTGTATTGGGGGCTCCAGTAACAGTTTCTTCCCCGATGGGTTGTCAAGGCCTGGAACACATTTCCCAGAGCAACAGTTGAGTCCCAATCCTTGGAGGGGACTTAAAAACCTATGGAGATGTGGTGCTGAGAGATGTGGTTTGTTAGTGGGCTCGGCATTGCTGGGTTATTGGTTGGACCTGATGATCTTAAAGGTGGTTTCCAACCATAATGATTGGGTTCTTTTGTGATTTTCCTTAATCTCACCACAACAGTTGCAAATTTTTGTTCCTGTGCAGGAGTACCAGCAGAAATTTTGGGTTGTGAGTAAGGCAAATGTGGAATTTGAGGATATGAGTCTAATCTGTTGCCACATTGAAAACCTCAGTAAGCCTGAAAACTCTTTTATTGACATTTTATTTACTACCAGTCTTTATTTACCAGAAAGATTTCTTTCCTAGCAAGCCTCATCCATCAATAAATGTCTTCTAATCTTCTTGGCCTTTCAACATCTCCAATCATCTTATTCTGTCTTTCTCTTTTGTCTTTCTTCTCTCTATTCATTAATTTGCCTTTTCCACTCCCTGTCAGAATGTCTTCTTGTGGTTTCCTTTTCAAGTTTCAGCTGTTGGCTTTTCCTTTTGCTTTCTTTTGTGAGTGACTTGAATCCTTGTGGGAAGAAGTGCAAATTATTGAGGATATTTCAAACTTGACTTTAAAGGCTGATTGGGAAACACTTTTGATTTACTCTTAAATGTAAAAAAATATTCAGTGCTTGTTGTAATTTTGGAGGTCCTAAGTCGTTAGTTTCTAATTATGAATGGGCTTTGGGGTGGTTTTTATTAGCCTAGAGAAGAGGAGGCTCAGAGCAGACCTCGTTGCTGTCTACAACTACCTGAAGGGAGGCTGTAGCCAGGTGGGCTTGATCTCTTCTGCCAGGCAAGCAGCAACAGAAGAAGGGGACAGGGTCTCAAGTTGTGCAGGGGAGGTCTAGGCTGGATGTTAGAAGGAAGTTGTTGGCAGAGAGAGTGATTGGCATTGGAATGGGCTGCCCAGGGAGGTGGTGGAGTCACCATTGATGGAGGTGTTGAAGCAAAGCCTGGATGGGGTACTTAGTGCCATGGTCTGGTTGATTGGACAGAGCTTGGAGGACTCTTCCAATCTGGTTGATTCTCTGATTCTGTATGTTCCTTGGTGTTGCTTAGAATTGTTTTCCTTGTCAGAGGCCAGATAAAAATGAATTGGTGTTCTCAGAAGCAGCCTGCAGTAGAACTGAGGACAAATTTGCACCTTTTGGGGCAACATTAAGTGGATTAATTCCTGAAAACAAGTAGAAAAAGAAATGTGCAGGGTGGGGGTAAAGAGTAGCATTGATTAGAGGGATTTAAGGAGATAATTAAAAGGCTTCAAAAAAGTGCTAACTGCATTATAGCTGGAATTAGAGAATTGTAAGAATTATAGCTGAAATGAAAAAGGTCACCAGCATGAATGGTTACTTAGAGGAGAAAAATATAAGAAGAAAAGAACTTTCCTTTCTTCTTCCCAATCATATTTTTGATCATTTTATTACCCAACAATAAAACTTCTCCAGCACATTTTGTTCAGGTTTTTAAAGGTCACCACATTTACACTTTAACTAAATCAAGATGCAGGCAATGACGTACCCTGGTGAAATATTTTTACCAGTATAAAAAGACATACAAGAATCTACTACTTCTTTTGGGTTTTTTCCTCTCTTGTTTTAAGAATTATTATTATTGTTTTAATGATGCAAGGTAGGTGAACCTCAGCAGTCCTCCCAAGAGCTGTCATTTTCCTCTGCTAAATTGATGCGAGTGAGAATCATAGAATCATAGAAGCTGGAGGGGACCTCCACAGCTCATGCAGTCCAACCCCCCTGCCAGAGCAGAAGCACCTAGAGCAGATCACACAGGAACATGTCCAGGTGGGTTTTGAATCATAGAATCATTGAATCACAGAATGTCAGGGGCTGGAAGGGACCTCCACAGCTCATCCAGTCCAACCCCTCTGCCAGAGCAGGATCAGCTAGAGCAGATCACATAGGAACACATCCAGGTGGGTTTTGAATCATTGAATCATAGATTCATTGAATCATAGATTCATTGAATCATAGAATCACAGAATGTCAGGGGCTGGAAGAGACCCCCAATGCTCATCTGGTCCAACCTCCCTGCCAGAGCAGGATCACCTGGAGCAGATCACACAGGAATGTGTCCAGGTGGGTTTTGAATATCTCCAGAGAGGGAGACTCCACAACCCCCCTGGGCAGCCTGTTCCAGTGTTCCATCACCCTCACGGTGAAAAAAAATCCTCCTCATGTTTAAATGAAGCTTCCTATGCCTCAGCTTCCACCCATTGTCCCTTGTCCTGGCATTGGCATCACCCAGCAGAGCCTGGCTCCAGCCTCCTGTCGCTCACTCTGCACATATCGATAAACACTGATGAGGTCACCCCTCAGTCTCCTCTTCCCCTAGCTAAAGAGCCCCAGCTCCCTCAGTCTGTCCTTGTAAAAGAGATGTTCCATTCCCTTAATAATCCTTGTGGCTCTGTGCTGGACTCTCTCAAGCAGTTCTATATCTCTCTTGAACTGGGGGGCCCAGAACAGGACCCAATACCCCAGGTGAGGTACAACTGCAGCCCAGAGCTGGTTGCTGCAATTTCCCATGTGCTGTGCTGCTATTTCTTTGTCTCTTGGCATGAAGAACCCATGGCCTTGTACCCTGAACATCCCCTAGAAGATCCTAAAGGATCCTGCCTTATCTCCTTAGCCCAGGGGCGTGTGGCCTCCTGGCTCCTTAGGACAGCTTTCAGGATCTGCTGGAGTCCCCCTGGGCTGTGGCAAGATTAGGCATGGTTTGTCAGGAGGTCTCTCCCTTTGAGAAGTAGGGAGGGGCAGCTCCTCATGACCTACAGTGCTAGTTTAAAAAGCTCTAAAATTAAGTACAGCACAAACCCACAGAAACAGATAATTTCAGCATGGAGTGGCTAAGAAGTGACTTCTGGCCATCCTCCAGTCCAACCTCCCTGCTGAAGAAGGGACACCCACAGCAGCTTGCCCAGGATTGCAATGTCCAGGTGAGTTTGGAGTCTCTCCAGAGAAGGAGACTCCACAACCTCTCTGGGCAGCCTGCTCCAGGGCTCCAGCACCCTCACACCAAAGTACTTTCTCCTGATCTTCAGATAGAACCTCCTGGCTTCCAGTTTGTGCCTATTTCTCCTTGTCCTGTCGCTGGGCACCACTAACAATAGTCTGGTTCCATCCTCTTGTCCTCCACAGGTCCTTTAGCTCTTGCTGAGCATTGAGAAGATCCCCTCTGGGGCTGCTCTTTTCCATACTAAATAGCCCCAGGTCTCCAGAGAGCATCTCAGAGATGCTCCAGGCCCCTCAGCATCATTGTTGTCTTTGCTTCTGATGGTCTCTCCCCAGTAGTTCTCTGTCTTTCTTGAACTGAGGATCCATGAACTGGATCCACTACTCTAAGTGTGGCCTGATTAGGGCAGAGTAGTGGGAGGAGAACCTTTCTTGACCTCCTGGTCACATTCTTTTTTTTCCCAGCAAGAGTGGCCAGGCACTGGAATGAGCTGCCCAGGAAGGTGGTGGAGTCACCAGCCCTGGATGTGTTTAAAGGTCATTTGGCTATGGTGCGTGAGGATGAACTTGGTAGAGTAGGAATAACAGTTGGACTTGGTGATCCTGGGGGTCTCTTCCAACCATAATGTTTCTGTGATTCTTCTTGACGCATTCCGGGACATCATTGACCTTCTTGGCCATGAGAGCACATTGCTGGCTCATGGGGAACTTGTCTAGCAGCACTCCCAGGTCCTTCTCTGTAGAGCTACTCTCCAGCAGGTCACCTCTCACTTGTACTGCTGCAGAAGGTAGTTCCTCCCCGTGTACAGGACCCTACACTTGTTTGTGTCCCTGGAGCTGTTCAAGGCAGGATTGGACGTGGCACTTGGTGCCATGGTCTAGCCTTGAGCTCTGTGGTAAAGGGTTGGACTTGATGATCTGTGAGGTCTCTTCCATCCTTGGTGATACTGTGAGACTCTCTTCAACTTTATAAGGTTCTCTTCTGCCCAACTCTTCAGCCTGTCCAGGTCTGGCTGAATGGCAGCACAGTATGATGAGGTGTCAGCTGTTCCTCCCAGTTTGGTATCAGCTTCCCTCTTCTGAAATGTATATAATTGGCCTTTTTATCCTTCATTTGAGCTGCTTTTGTGTCATGCAGTCCTTGCATATTCCCAGTGAATCCTGTGCCCCAGTAAAGTTACAGCTTTGCCTTTTACTTTGTTAGAACCACAGTTTTGTCCTGGTTTCACTTGGTTTTATCTCTCATGACCTACTTTTCTCACCATAGACTCAGTATGTAGGGAGGAGAGCAGAGTTAGGATTCAGGTCTGACTCAGGCAGCCAGAAGAAAAAAAAATCAGCTGTAAAATCTGGCTGCCAAATCTTTGTTGTTTAGTAATGTGTGACTTGGAGAGAACCCAGAACTGGAATGAGCTTGGATGGCTCCTATTAAAAAGAAACAACCCCAAAACCCAAGCCCCAACACCAGTTCTCCACTTCTTTACTTAGGACATGGTTTGATTTCGTCTGGAAATTGCCAAGATGCCATAAATAGGAGAACCTGCAGCACAAAGTTTTCAGCGGAGAGCTACTCTTGAGAGAAACTCAATATTAGAGCAGCAGAAAGCTCTTCAGGGTTTATATTTAGTGGCTTGCATAGTTCCTCAGTGATTAGAGTCTCTTCCATCTCCTGGCATGTGGGGGAGGGGAGGGAAGTGATATGTTAAGACAGGATATAATCCTTTCACACTCTGCAGGCAATGTCACAGTATGATGTTGGCACCACGTTAGGCTTTCTTAACCCTAGAACGTGTTGTGCATTCCCTCTTGGCAGTGTTTTAGAGGCTACAAGGCAGTAACCCAGAAGTAAGTCTTACTGCTTGTAACCAACTTGCATCTACGTGGAATAGGCTGATGCTTCTGGAGTGAATCACACAGAAGCACTGAGTCACACAACCTCTTTCAGTATTTCACTACCCTCATTGGACTAGGTGACCTTTGGAGATCTCTTCCAACCTGAGCCATTCAATGATTCTGATTGTAGATCTCCAGTTCTGGAGCATTGTATCCAGTTCTGGAGCCCCTATTACAAGAAAGACGTGGAGGTGCTGGAGTGTGTCCAGAGAAGGGCCACGAGGGTGGTCACAGGGCTGGAGCAGCTCTGCTGTGAGGACAGACTGAAAGAGTTGGGGCTGTTCAGTTTGGAGAAGGGGAGGCTCCCAGGTGACCTTCTTGTGGCCTTCCAGGATCTGAAGGGGGACTACAAAAAAGCTGGGGAGGGACTTTTGAGGCTGTCAGGTAGTGACAGGACTGGGGGGAATGGAGCAAAGCTGGAGGTGGGGAGAGTCAAAGTGGACATGAGGAGGAAGTTGTTGAGCATGAGAGTGGTGAGAGCCTGGAATGGGTTGCCCAGGGAGGTGGTTGAGGTCCCATTCCTGGAGGTGATTAAGGCCAGGCTGGATGAAGCTGTGGGCAGCCTGATCTAGGGTAGGATGTCCCTGCCCATGGCAGGAGGTTGGAAGGGACCACAAGGATCAGCTGGTTCCAGCCTCCTGCCATGGGCAGGACTGATTCACTGGCACTAAGTCAGTGTGTCTGTCTGATAGGTGTTTGGTGAGGAGTTGTGTGAGGCAGCAGCAAACATCTTCTCACCAGGTACTTCAGAGCACTCAGGTGCAATCATCACTTCTAACAACTCAACTAAAGCTGTATTTCAGCTCTTCTCTTGCTGCCCAAAACTATTTGAGCCCATTCTTTGCTGTCATTTTGAATCAATCAGTAAGTGAAGGGAGCTGGTCGAGCTTTTTCAGTTCATGATGAGTCACCAGCCAAGGTTTTTAGATACTTGCCAGTGTATTTTGCAACAAATCTGTTGTTCTAATTAACCACAGAAAACCACAGCGTAGCTGCTTCAACCAGAGAGAAGAATCTCAGTGACATAGCTGTTAAAGAATGGGAGAGGGGGAAAGACAAAAAGACATTTGTAGACTATTTGGCTTTTCTTCAGCTTTCCTGCTGATGTCAAGACCAATAGGGAGAAGAGTAGAATAGAATAGAATCAAGCAGGTTGGAAGAGACCTCCAAGATCATCCAGTTCAACCTAGCACCCAGCCCTATCCAGTCAACTAGACCATGGCACTAAGTGCCTCATCCAGGCTTTGCTTCAGCACCTCCGGGACTGGTGACTCCAGCACCTCCCTGGGCAGCCCATTCCAATGCAAATCACTCTCTCTGTCAAGAACTTCCTCCTAACATCCAGCCTATATCTCTCCCAGCACAGCTCGAGGCTGTGTCCCCTTGTTCTATTGCTGGTTGTCTGGCACAAGAGACCAACCCGACCTGGCCACAGCCTCCCTTCAGGTAGCTGTAGACGGCAATGAGGTCTGCCCTGAGCTTCCTCTTCTCCAGGCTAAACAACCCCAACTCCCTCAGCCTCTCCTCATAGGGTTTGTGTTCCAGGCCCTTCACCAGCCTTGTTGCCCTTCTGGACACATTCCAGCACCTCAACATCTCTCTTGATTTGAGGAGCCCAGAACTGGACAGTAAATCACTGTAGAGCTTTTTGCATGATCCTTAACCACATCCAGGGGCCCAGCATGCTGTGCACTTCACTAAACAGCCATCGTTCCCATTAATTACAGTGGGGAATTTCATCTGAGAATCTGAGTTATTCAGTGAGGAAGGGACACGTTCTTTGGAATCTCTGTGAGGTTTAAAGCTTTGTTGGTGTGTGCTGTGCTTTATTTTCCAGTAGGCTGTGGGCCCTGTAGGTTACAACAGGCTGATAGGAAAGTTTCACTGTGTGATAAAAACATCAGTTTGCTGTTTCCTCAATGCTTGGAGGGGGATTTTGTTCTTTATATAGGCACACGATAGGGGCTGTCTCTGCTGGTGACAGTTCAAGTGAAGAACTGTGAGCCTCATCCTGTTTGCATTGTGTTTTCTCAATATAGGCATGGATGCAAGAGGGACACTTCAGCTGCAGCCAGGGGACCAGCTGGGTTGCTTGAGACTATCCCCTTGTTCTGTTGCTGATTGTCTGGGAGAAGAGACCAACCCCACTTGGCTACAGCCTCCCTTCAGGCAGTTGTAGACAGCAATGAGGTCTGCCCTGAGCCTCCTCTTCTGCAGGCTGCACACCCCCAGCTCCCTCAGCCTCTCCTCATAGGGCTATGCTCCAGGCCCCTCACCAGCTTCATTGCCCTTAAAGCACAGTAAGATAATCAGGCATAAGAGTAATATCAATTATTCCAAATTAACCCAAAGTTAAATAAGTGAAGTAAAGGGCCTAGAGAATAAATCTGATGAGGAGCAACTGAGGGAGCCCGTTTGAGGAAGAGGAGGCTGAGGAGAGACCTCATTGCTGTCTGCAACTACCTGAAGGGACATTGTGGAAAGGCTGCTGCTGGGCTCTTCTCACAGGTCGTTGGAGACAGAACAAGGGGGAATGGCCTCAAGCTGAGACTGGGGAGGTTTAGGTTGGACATCTGGAAGAAGTTTTTCACAGAGACAGTGGTCAAGGACTGGAATGAGCTGCCCAGAGAGGTGGTGGAGTCTCCATCTCTGGAGTCATTCAAACCTGCTTGAACACTGTCTTTGTGCAACCTCCTCTGGGTAAACCTGCTTTAGCAGGGGAGCTGGGACTAGGTGATGTCCAGAGGTCCCTTCCAACCCCTGCTATTCTGTGGTAGTATGATTCAATGAGTAAGAATTCTTTGTCACCCCAGTTTGTCAGTTTACTTCATTATTCGGCCATTCAGCTCCACCTTCTTTTCTCTACTTCTATGTCTTTTGATTGTTTGTTTTCTGGGCTAAATATCTCCTTTGAGATTAGAGCAGTTGCTAGACAGAAAGAAGAGAGTTATATTTTACATCTGTATATGAAATATATATGATATATATCCACATCTGTATTAGCAGACAGAATAATGCTCATAAAATAGGAGGCAGCATCTTCAGGACAATGAATTTCAGTGCCAAACTTTCCAACATTTTCCCTTTTTACTTCCAAAAGTTTACTTTGGTTAAGTTTCAAGCTCTTGGCTGTTCTGAATAGCAGGAAACATGTGTTTCCACTGCTCCCAGCCAGGCCTTGCTGGAGGTTTCAGCTTTGATGGACAAACACCTTTAGGCTTGTTTGGCAAAGCCTCAGTGGTGACCACAGCGACCTCACTGGTGTTGGCATTTGTCTGCGTGGGATAAGAGCCAGCCCTGATGTGACCAGGGTTTCTTCAGCATCTTGGTAGGGAGAGATTCATTTATTTGAGCACAAAAGGAGAGCAGCCTGGAAGGGAGGGTGAGAGCCCCAAAACACCACCGGGAAGCTCAGACATGCTCAAGAACAGATTTCTTTCCCCTTGGAGGGCTCAGGTTGGAATAAAGTGCTCCCCAGGCTCACACTTGTTTGCCAGATGTGCTTTCCCCAGCTTTTAGAGCACTAATTGCATCCCAACTGGTGTGTTTTATGGCTTTGCCTATACCTGTAGCAAAACAATTAAGGATTCAATTGTGCCTCTGGAGAGAGAAGGAGGGACAGAAAGGTGGGGAGGAGAGCGGTGGCCCCAGGGAAACAGTGGGACGTGTTCTGCCTTTGCAAACCACCCTGCATTAATACCTGCAAAACACATGTTGTAAACACCCTGCCCAGACTACCAGCACATGTTTCCCTGCTCAAAACCCCCCTTTTAATACTGCTGCCATTACTAATCTAAATCTGTTATGGGGAGAAGGATTATTGTCCTGTGTATGAGTGGGTGGAAAATTCCCTGCTGACATCCAGGGCTTAGTGTTTGTGCTTATCTGGGAAACCGACTCATTTTTCTGCTAGGATTTGGCAGATAATGCATCAAGTGGTGGTTCAGAAAGGCTGTGACCCACTGTGCCTGTAGCCAAGGTAAGGTGGCAGTTTTGACATCACTGGAGTCAAAGGAGCTGCCCTCTTCCTGGAGGATCTTCTACCTTCGAGCATGCTCTGACTCAGCTCACATCCCAGCTTCAGTTGCTGGGAAATCTGCCCTGTATCTTTTATTGCCACTGATTCTCCCAGTGATAAGTTCATCTCATTAACTGGTTTTGGTTTAAGCTGATAAATACAGACATGCTGCCAGCATTCATCAGCTGCCTGCACTCCTGTCCTGGCTGGTTCGTGGACACCTGAATCAAGTATCCCCAAAGCTGTGAGCTGCCGCACATCTAACCAAAGAACCAGAATTGATTGCAGATATGAAATAACAGAGACAGGGGCTTGTAACATATATTGTCCCATAGGCCTTCATCTCTTTCAGCCCCAGGAGTGCCCCAAAAGTCCTGGTAATATAATGATGTGTTACAGAACAGCTTCCTCTGGTGACAAGAGAAATACCTTAATGAAGATGACTCTGAGAACTCGCAGGTTGGGTCTATGTGAGTCTCTGGAGCATTGTCTGACAGAGACAATGTGAAACCTGAATTTACTTCCAGTTTGAAGGAAAACGAATGACCTGAAGCATGAATTCACCTTGAGTGACTAGGAACTGTGTGTTTGTTTTTAATATCTATGGAGAGAGGAGAGAGTTTCTCAATATCATGAGTTAGGTAGGACTAACTCATGCGTGGGCTCAGCAATTACTCGCTCGAGCTTCGGGTCTGCTGATTAGAGAGTTACATGCACCAAATCCCAGAGCTCACTGAAATCTGGGATAGTGCTGGAAAAAGACTGCTATAGCAAAGTTAACAGAGAAGTAAAGATAGTGATTTAGATGGGAGGTGAAAAATTATGCCTCAAATGCCTCAGCAATATTTTCTTTGCCTTGGAAAATGCCAATCGTTTCTACTCCCTCCTACTGCCACCCAGCCCCACAGAGAAAAGCTTTAATACATGTTTGAAATGAGAAAGGGGGAAAAAAAACAACCCAAAACTCAAACCAACCCAAAATCCCCAAATCCCTGCTGTGCTCCTTTCTGTGTTGCATTATTAAAGAGGAGATATTGGGTCATTACTACTGCAGGGAAGCACCTGGACCTTTGCACTTTGTTTTAAGGCGCGGATCGTGGCGGGGAGATTACAGGAGGATGAAGTACAATATTTTTCAGACTTAAGTGAGCTCAGGTTGTGAGGCTGTGTTAAAAAAAAACCAAAGGTGTGAAAGCCACCTATTACCTTTGCCAAATTTAAGTGCTAATGCTAGGTTTGTTAACTTAACCTTTGCTGAAAGAAGAAGCTTCTGGCTGTGGTTGGAGTGGATCGGTTGGTTAAGGGACAGGCGTTAGCTGCATGCTCTGTGGGCTCACAGGGTTGAGCCCAAGCTTCTCACTAAAATCCTCATTCAAAACCTCTTCTGTTTCTTGGAAGCAAGGTCTGGAGTTGCTCTGAGGTTCCTCCAGCTGCTGCAAGCACAATTCCAGGCCGTGCTTGCTGACAGGGACTTAGTGACCGCAGCTGTCACTGGGCTCAGCAAGAAGAAATGCAAAATATCTACACCCCCCAGGGGCCAGGCAGCAGAGAATGGTGCAGCATCAGGCTTCTGCTCTTGTCCCCTGCAGCATGAATAGATCTTCTCACTTCCTGGGCTTGGCTTCATGCAACCAAAATCTGCTGGGTCATCCCTTCAAAGCAGAGAGATTGTAGGGTTTAGGGGTAAAACTCAATTTGCCTTCACAGCTGTTGTATCTGCCCTGTGCAAGACAGCTCATGGCCTTTAACTGGCTTGAGAAGCTGTGTGGTAAGCTTCTGTCCCAGGAGAAAAAGCTGAAAGCCCTGAGGCCCTTTAGCCTGGAGAAGAGCAGCCTGAGAGGGGGTCTGAGCAATGCTCTGCAAGACCTAGAGGGTGGGAGTCAAGAGGATGAGGCCAGACTCTTGTCAGTAGTGCCCAGTGATAGGACAAGGGACAAGGGACAACCGGCACAAAGTGAGCACCAGAAGGTTCCATCTGAAGGTGAGAAGAGAGTTCTTTGGTATGAGGGTGCTGGAGCCCTGGAGCATCTCTGTGAGGAGGATGGGCTGAGAGCTCTGGGGTTGTTGAACCTGCAGAAGAGCAGTCCCAGAGGGGATCTGCTCAGCACTAATTGATAGCTGAAGGGTCAGGGACAATAGGATGGGGCCATCCTCTTTTCAGTGTCAGGACAAGGGACAGCAGGAACAAACTGGAAGCCAGGAGGTTCCATCCAAACATGAGGAGAAAATTCTTTAGTATGAGGATGCTGCAGCCCCTGGGTGAGGCTGCCCAGAGGGGTTGTGGAGTCTCCTTCCCTGGAGAGATTCCAAAGCCACTTGGATCTTGTCATCCTGAGCGACCTGCTGTAGGAAACTCTGATTCAGCAGCAGGGTGACACTAGATGATCTCAGAGGTCTTTTCCAAGCCAGTGAGGGTAATGGCTTTAAACTGAAGCAGGGTACATTTATGCTGGACGTAAGGGGGAAGTTCCTTACACAGACTCACAGAAACATGCAGGTTGGTGAAGCCCCTCAGGATCACCAAGCCCAATCTAGAACCCTACTACTCTACAAGATTCACCTTAAAGCATAGCCCTAAGCACCACATCCAAAACACTCTTAAACACACCCAGGGTAGGTGACTTCACCACCTCCCTGGGCAGCCCATTCCAGTCCCTGACCACTCTGTAAAATGTCCAATCTAAACCTCCCCAGTCTTAGCTTGAGACCATTCCCCCTTGTTCTGTCTCCAGCGACCTGAGAAGAGCCCAGCAGCAGCCTCTCCACAATGTCCCTTCTGGTATTGTGAATGGTGAAATACTGGAATGAGTTGCCCAGGGATTTGTTGGAGCTCTGTCCATGGAAACACAGAACAAGGGGACACAGTCTCAAGTTGTGCCAAGGGGAGGTCTGGGGTGGATTTTAGGAGGAAGTTGTTGGCAGAGAGAGTGATTGGCATTGGAATGGGCTGCCCAGGGAGGTGGTGGAGTTGCTGTCCCTGGAGGTGTTCAAGAAAAGCCTGGATTTTCTTGGGTGCGAGTGTCAGAGTGCACTAAAGTCATACTAGAAGTGGTCTGTGGAGATCACAGAATCATAGAATCAGCCAGGTTGCAAGAGACCTCCAAGCTCATCCAGTCCCACCTAGCACCCAGCCCTAGCCAGCCAGCTAGACCATGGCACTAAGTGCCTCATCCAGGCTTTTCATCTCAGAAACCATCTCTGAAACAGCTTTTCCCCTCAGAGCTAAAAGCTTTGATCTTGATTAGGTGTTGAAGAGGAGGCTGGATGAGGCACTTAGTGCCATGGGTTAGTTAATTAGAAGTGATAGGTGATAGGTTGGACTCGATGATCCTAGAGGTCTTTTTCAATGTGGTTAATTCTGTGATCTGACCCAGGCACTGCAGCACAGCCAAGCCAAGCACAAACAATGAATTCAGCAGTAATTAAAATATGAATGCTACTAACACTAAACTGCAGTCAGATTGATCATCTCCATGGCCTTTTTTCCATCTAAAGTCACCTGTTGTAATTTTGGAGGTCTTAAATCTTTAGTTTCTAATTATGAATGGGCTTTGGGGTGGTTTTTATTAGCCTAGAGAAGAGGAGGCTCAGGGATGATCTCATTGCTGTCTACGACTACCTGAAGGGAGGCTGTAGCCAGGTGGGGTTGGGCTCTTCTGCCAGGCAAGCAGCAACAGAAGAAGGGGACACAATCTCAAGTTGTGGCAGGGGAAGTCTAGGCTGGATGTTAGGAGGAAGTTGTTGGAAGAGAGAGTGATTGGCATTGGAATGGGCTGCCCAGGGAGGTGGTGGAGTTGCTGTCCCTGGAGGTGTTCAAGAAAAGCCTGGATTTTCTTGGGTGCGAGTGTCAGAGTGCACTAAAGTCATACTAGAAGTGGTCTGTGGAGATCACAGAATCATAGAATCAGCCAGGTTGCAAGAGACCTCCAAGCTCATCCAGTCCCACCTAGCACCCAGCCCTAGCCAGCCAGCTAGACCATGGCACTAAGTGCCTCATCCAGGCTTTTCATCTCAGAAACCATCTCTGAAACAGCTTTTCCCCTCAGAGCTAAAAGCTTTGATCTTGATTAGGTGTTGAAGAGGAGGCTGGATGAGGCACTTAGTGCCATGGGTTAGTTAATTAGAAGTGATAGGTGATAGGTTGGACTCGATGATCCTAGAGGTCTTTTTCAATGTGGTTAATTCTGTGATCTGACCCAGGCACTGCAGCACAGCCAAGCCAAGCACAAACAATGAATTCAGCAGTAATTAAAATATGAATGCTACTAACACTAAACTGCAGTCAGATTGATCATCTCCATGGCCTTTTTTCCATCTAAAGTCACCTGTTGTAATTTTGGAGGTCTTAAATCTTTAGTTTCTAATTATGAATGGGCTTTGGGGTGGTTTTTATTAGCCTAGAGAAGAGGAGGCTCAGGGATGATCTCATTGCTGTCTACGACTACCTGAAGGGAGGCTGTAGCCAGGTGGGGTTGGGCTCTTCTGCCAGGCAAGCAGCAACAGAAGAAGGGGACACAATCTCAAGTTGTGGCAGGGGAAGTCTAGGCTGGATGTTAGGAGGAAGTTGTTGGCAGAGAGAGTGATTGGCATTGGAATGGGCTGCCCAGGGAGTCTGCATCGATGGAGGTGTTGAGGCAAAGCCTGGATGAGGCACTTAGTGCCATGATCTGGTTGATTGGCTAGGGTTGGGTGCTAGGTTGGACTGGCTGAGCTTGGAGGTCTCTTCCAACCTGTTTGATTCTCTGATTCTATTAACTAGAGGCTTGAGTTCTTGTATTTTCCCTTGGAGTCTTTAGGGAAGGTGGGTTCAGCAGCTCCAGAAAAGAGATGCCATAGTTTCTGACAAGTTAATTAAGCTTTCACTTCAGAGTATTATATGTATAGTGAAAAAAAGGAACTTAATTGTCTTTGCAGTGCCTGACAAAAACCCAAGAAAAATGCCTGCATATTTTCTCAGTTTTGTCTCTATTTTTGATACTTCTGCAGCTCAAGCATCATACTTTCAGGGCTTTAATTAAAAGCCAGCTCTTGGAAGCTTCTCAAATGTTAGTTTTGGTACATAGATGCATGCATTGAAAGAAATATTGATGTGAAATCCAAAGCCCAAAATGAGGGAGAAAGGCTTTAAAATGGATTAGCTGCCTCCCTTTATGTCCTTTATCCAACTAACTCTCACCTCCTGGTATTTAAGATAACTTCAGAAGAGATGAGGAAGTTGCTTAATCCACTTCCAGGGATTTATGAACTCCAGGTCCTCATCCAAGCATGACGAGCAGTTCTTCCCCCATTCACCTTTGGACTTCTCTCTGTTTATTGTTTTAATCATTCCCTGCAGTACATAAGCAAATTGTAGGTCTCTAAATCACATCACAAATAGGTCCTGGAGGATTATTTTTTGTTTAACCTTCAGCCATTTTGTCTTTTGCTGTGAGAGCTGTTAAAATCTAGGGGCTATAAAATCAACAGTGGCACAATAAAACATGGCGGAAATGCTTCCTCCCTGGAGGTGTTCAAGGCCAGGTTTGATGAGGCCTTGAGTGACCTGTTCTAGTGAGAGGTGTCCCAGCCTAGGGTGGGGGGCTTGGAACTGGATAAGTTTTGAGGTCTCTTCCAACCTAAACCATTCTATGATTATTTGTTTCTTGGTGGTTCAGTGATACAAAGCGGGGAATGCTGAGGAGGTAGCTGATGAAAATGAAATAAAAAGAGAATAGAACCAGAACAGAACAGAATAGAATAGCATAGAATAGAATAGAATAGAATAGAATAGAATAGAATAGAATAGAATAGANTAAACAACGCCAGCTCCCTCAGCCTCTCCTTATAGGATTTGTAGGGAGTGCTCCTTCTGCCAATGTGTCATTGAATTGTGCATCCCAGTCTGGTGAGAAGTCAGCAGGTGTCTAAAGGGTTAATCAAAATTGGAGCTTGTTTAATTAATTTATTTGTGACTGCTAAACTTGATGGCCTGGATGTAGAGGGTTGTGCTGGGCCTGTGCTGCTTAGACAAGTCTGAGGGGTGACCTCATCAATGGTTATAAATAAAGGCTGAGTGGCAGGAGGCTGGAGCCAGGCTCTGCTGGGTGATGCCCAATGCCAGGGCAAGGGGCACTGGGTGGAAGCTGAGGCACAGGAAGTTTCATGTAAACATGAGGAGGAATTTTTTCCCTGTCAGGGTGACAGAGCACTGGAACAGGCTGCTCAGGGAGGTTGTGGAGTCTTCCTCTCTGGAGATATTCAAAACCTGTCTGGATGCCTTCCTTTGTGATCTGTTCTGGGTGATCTTGCTCTGGCAGGGGGGTTGGACTGAGTGAGCTTTGGAGGTGCCTTCCAGCCCCTGACATTCTGTGATTTTGTGACTCTATGATTCTGTGATACCATGATTCTGTGATACCATGATTCTGTGATGCTGTGATTCTATGGTTGAAGGTGTGGGTAAGGGAGAAAAAAGAGATAGTGCAGTGGAAGCCCAAGGTTAGACTGTGAGTTGCATGCCAGCTGTGGTAGGATGCAATTAGTTAATTGATGGCCTCTTTTTAGTGTTGATCACAGGGCAGCTTCCATGAACATCACATCAAAAGGAAGCCAGGAAAATTTATCTAACATTTTAGTGCCTCTCATTGCAAGAAGAATTTTGAGATGCTGGAGCATTTCCAAAGCAGGACAATGAAGTTGGTGAAGGGTCTAGAGCTCAAATTTTGTGAGGAGCAGCTGAGGGAACCAGAGTTGTTCATCCTGGAGAAAAGGAGGCTGAGGGGAGACCTTCCTCATTTCCAAAGCAGAACAATGAAGTTGGTGAAGGGTCTAGAGCTCAAGTCTTGTGAGGAGCAGCTGAGGGAACCAGAGTGGTTCACCCTGGAGAAAAGGAGGCTGAGGGGAGACCTTCTCATTCTCTGCAACTCCCTGAAAGGAGCTTGGGGCCAGATGGGGTTTGCTCTCCTTTCCCAAGGAACAAGTGATAGAGCAAAAGGAAACAATCTGAAGTCATGCCAGGGGAGATTTAGGTTGGCCAGCAAGGGCAATTTCTTCCCCAAATTGTTGTCCAGCTCTAGAAGAGGCTGCCCAGGTCAGTGGCAGAGTCCCTGTCCTTGGAGGGGTTTAACAGGCGCAGAGATGTGGCGCTGAGGGCCATGATTTAGTGCTGGGTTAATGGTTAGACTCCACGGTCCTAAAGATCACTTGAAAGTAATGATTCCACGATTCAGGACTGTCTGTAGGTGTTTGCTGAAGAAGGGGAAAGGGCTTAAGCTATTTCTTTTCCCCATGCAGAAGCAGAACTTCTCCCTAATTGCCAGTGAGATCTCCCTGACTTACATAAAAAGTATCCCTGCCACTCTGCACTCGGAGAGCTTTTCCTGGAAACCCCTGCTGGAGCTGGTACATTAAATAGGATTTCAATCTGTGACTCAAAACTTACTGGAAATCCAGTTATCAACTTAGGGCAGAGATAGAGATCTGGGGCACGAGGAGCAGAAGTTTGGCTGAGCACCGAAGCATCCAAGGCATATTTAAAGGAGTGTGTGTGTGTGGCAGCAGAGATGCTCCAGGCAGGAGGAAGAGTTGACTATTTATTTATTTCATTACCCAGCTTTGCCAAAAGCCTCAAAATCAGATTTTGAAACTGAATCCTAGGACGAGATATTTTCCTGCTCCACTTTTTAAATTGGATTTTTTTTTGGGGGGGGGGTTGTAATTTTTAGGTTTTCCTATAAAAGTAAAGAATTGCTGGAATAAAAACATTGATTAATCAGGCTGCCTGGGCAAAAAGCAACACTTTTGTATCTCTCTCTCTCTCTCTCTTGCAAATCTCCTGTTCCAAGCTCCACCTAATGGCATCGCTGCACAATGCAGAGCGTCCAGCCCTGCTCAGCACCAGCAGCAGCTGCCAGTTGTTCTCAGTAGGGGAAAGCTGCAGAGATCAACAGATCAAATGCCAGCTCCCAAATGTAATAGCTGGAGGGAGCTGGCCCCTGCGTTTTTATAGCCCAAAGAGAGCCCCAAATGCCTGCCCCAAATGCCCAGGATATTGTGATTTCACCGTGTAAATGCCTTGCACTACAAAGTGACCATTCATAGCAGCAGGCAGAGTGCTTGGCTGGAATGATTTGCCAGCTTTACCTGTTTAAAAGGTCTCTATAACCTTGGGAAGGAAATTCTTGTGTTTTTTTCTCCTCTCTTTATTGCTCTCCTTATTGAACTTCTTATTCCTCTCTCCTTAATTGAAGGTTTTTTAGTGAGGGGGTGCGCAGAGCAGGAGCATTACACAGCTTTGGATTCCCTGCTGCTTGAATGAGCTTTTTGGATCATTAAAAGCATATCAGATGTGCTACTCCCATGCTACAGGCACAGCTACAGATGATTTGATAAGGCAAACATGCATAACATAGGCTTGTATCAATAATTAATTTCTTTTAATAGTGAGATTCTGGGGAGCCTGGGAATCTGCCTTTCCCAATAACCCATCTGAGCAGCTGTCTGGGAGCCAAGGTTTCTAGTCAAACAAGTAGGCAAATGACCCAACAGGAACAAGTCCTACCAGATTGATGTGTTCCCCAAATCACTTTGATTTCAGCATGTCAGCAGTTCTGGAACAAAGGAGGATTTAATCAGAAACTCCTGGATCAGCTTTAGATTTGCCCTCAGTAATCACTCTTCATGGTCAGAAAATGCCTTTCCTTTGCTCCCCTGTTGCTTTTCTCTCCTTTCCTCTGCTTCCCTGTTGCGTTTTTCTTGCTTTCATTTATATTTTTGAGCATGATCATGTGGCTGCCAGATCTCAGTCTTGCTTAGAGTCCTCCTCATACATGGTATTCTTCCAAAGCCACAGCCCCACGAGTGCGTCAGCCTCGAGTCTGAACCAAAACCAGAAGGGACACTTCCAGTCCTCACTGGCCACAGTGAAACACTGGAATGGATTGTCCAGGGAGGCTGTGAATGCTCCATCCCTGGAGGTGCTCAAGGTTGGGTTAGGTGAGGCCTTGAGTAACCTGTTCTAGTGAGAGGTGTCCTTGCCTATGGTGGGGGGTTGGAATTGGATGATCTTGAGGTCCCTTCCAACCTAAACCGCTCTATGATTCTCGTCAGTTTGAAAGAGTCTGAAACTATGAAAATCAGCAGTTAAAAAGTGATGTTTTCAAGCCATCTTGTAGGTTAGGTGCTAGAGGAAAGCTAGCTCTGCTTTCTAAATCTCTGAAGACTGGCACAGAGACCTGTGTTCTGATCCTTGGGTTTTTGGATATCACTTAAAAACTGTAAAATTGAAGTGAAGAAGCTGTAGGTGTCGTAAAGCTGTTATGTGACACAGAAGAATTAGCCTGGAACATCTCAAGAGGATCACAGGGCAGAAGCTGCAGGGTTTGAAGAGCTCTTTGCTTTTTTTCTCTCTCTCTGCCTCCTCTAAATGCACCAAATTTCTAAACCTTGACACCAGAAATGAATGATCAATTAGGGGATAGGAAGGCATGGCTTATGAGGAGAGGCTGAGGGACCTGGGGCTTTTTAGCCTGGAGAAAAGAGGACTTAGAGGGGGTTTGGTAAATGTTTATAAGTATCTGAGGGCTGGCCAGGATGGGGGGGACAGGCTCTGCTCCCTGGGATAGGACAAGGAGCAATGGGTGTAAGTTGCAGCAAAAGAGATTCTGCCTCAACACAAAGGGAAACTTCTTTACTGTAAGGGTCCCAGAGCACTGGCACAGGCTGCCCAGAGAGGGTGTGGAGTCTCCTTCTCTGGAGCCTTTCAACGCCTGTCTGGATGTGTCCCTCTGTGATCTGTGTTAGGTAGCATTGTCCTGCTCTGTCAGGGGGGTTGGACTGGATGATCTCTTTGGGTCCCATCCAACCCCTAACATCTTATGATCCTGATAGTGCTGCAGATATTTGCTGCTTCTTAAAGCAACAGAATGTTTCCAGCTGTCCTTCATCAGGGGGTGGTATTTTAGCCTCAAATCAACCTTTGTCCTACACAATTCTGTTCTTGTGCAACCTTTATTATTGTGAAGCAGAAATGCTGGACCATAAACTTGAGAAAGGAATAAAAAAAAAAAGAAGGCAAGTAATGAATTCCACATGAAAATGAGTTTCCTGAGGAGACAGGGTGTGGGGGGCAGTTTGTCCACCCCCTACTTCAAATTCCAGATCCCAATATGAATTACAGGACACCTGAGAATCATAGAATAGAGTCATAGAATCATACACTCACAGAATCACAGAATCAGTCAGGGTTGGAAGGGACCACAAGTATCATCTAGTTCCAACCCCCCTGCTCTAGGCAGGGACACCTCACACTAGATCAGGCTGTCCAGAGTTGCATCCAGCCTGGCCTTACCCCCAGGGATGAGGCTTCCACCACCTCCCTCAGTAACCCCTTCCAGGCTCTCACCACCCTCATGCTGAAGAACTTCTTCCTAACATCCAGTCTGAATCTACCCATTTCTAGCTTGGTTCCATTCCCTCCTCCAGTCCTATCTCTACCTGACGGCTTGAAAAGTCCCTCCCCAGCTTTCTTGTAGCCCCCTTCAGATACTGGAAGGCCACAATAAGGTCACCTTGGATCCTTCTCTTCTTCAGACTGAACAGCCCCAACTCTTTCAGTCTCTCCTCATAGGAAGAAGCAGAAATGTGGTGGGAATTCAAAAGGAAATTCTAATGTCTTGGGGTTTTCTCCCTAATCCAGAGACACATTCACACTACATGTACAGAACAGAAGTAGTAGCTGTGAAGTGTATTCCACTTTCCCAGGTGTCCTGGGGAAGAAGTACCTCCAGGATTGAATTGTAGAGTCATTAAGGATGGAAGAGACCTTTAAGACTATTGAGTAAAGCTGTCAACCCAACACCTTCATAGCCATTCCACCATGTCCCTAAGTGCCACCTCTATGCATTTGTTGAATGCCTCCAGGGATAGTGACTCCATCACCTTCCTGGGCAGCCTGTTCTAGTGGTTGGCAGCTCCTAATATCTCTTTGAATATCTCCTAATATTCAACCTAAACCTTCCCTGGCACAGCTTAAGGCCATTTCCTCTCCTCCTAGCACTCATTGCTTGGGAGAAGAGACCAAGCCCCATCTCACTCCAACCTCCTTTCCTTGCACACCTCCTTTCTGCTCAGAACTTTTATAAGTCATTCCAGGAGTGGCACAAATCCAACAAACTGTCTGGTCCATAGCCTGCTCCTCAGCTTCTCAAATAAGAGTTTTATCCAGGGATATGAGGGGATTAAATGATACAATTATTTTATATAACACGTGCTGCAGCTCTGACTGAATATTAAAACGTGCTCAGATGTAGGCTGGTAGGTACCTGGAGGACTTTGAAGCAGGATCATGTTTCATGAGATTTATGTCCTTCTAGCAGAAGTGGCTGGTGACAGGAGTTGTTGTGTTTTACAGCTAGGATTCAGTCAGTGATCCTGTGCCAAGGTCAGCAGCTAAAATCCTTCTGGGTGCATCTAGTGCATGGAAACTGACCAAAAGCCAGAAAACTCCAAATCACAGAATCACAGAACATTAGAGGTTGGGAGAGACCTCCAGAGATTATCCAGTCCAACCCCTCTGCCAAGGCAGGATTCTCTCACACAGGAATGCATCCAGGTGGGTTTGTAAAGTCTGCAGAGAAGGAGACTCCACAACCTCTCTGGGCATCCTGCTCCAGGGTTCTGGCACCTTCACTGCAAAGAAGTTTCTCCTCAGGTTGAGCCGAAACCTTCTCTGTTCCAGTTTGTCACTGTTGCTCCTTCTCGCATTGCTGCTGACCACTGAAAAGAGC
Organism: Tricholaema leucomelas; assembly: GCA_013400475.1. Lineage (NCBI taxonomy): Eukaryota > Metazoa > Chordata > Aves > Piciformes > Lybiidae > Tricholaema lacrymosa > Tricholaema leucomelas. Next base: position 517,142 of record WAAF01006006.1, read on the forward strand.
TTGGCCCCAGGCACTTGACCCCCACCCCTTACAGATTTGTACACATGGATGAGATCTCCTCTCAGCCTTCTCTTCTCCAGACTAAACAGCCCCAGGGCTCTCAGTCTCTCTCCGTAGGGGAGATGCTCAAGTCCCCCACTCATCCTCATTGCTCTCTGCTGGACTGTCTCCAGCAGGTCCCTGTCTCTCCTGAACTGCGGAGCCCAAAACTGGGCAGGGTATTGCAGGTGTGGTCTCGGCAGGCAGAGATGCAATGTAAATGATTTATAAATAGGTAGCATTTTCCATTTCAAAAGGTTCTGAGCATGCACATGTGTCAAGAGGCATCCAAACCCAAAGTGATGAGATCTCAAGGGCAGGAGCCATGGAGCTTTCCAAAAGGAGCTAGAGAATCGTAGGCTCATTAAGGGTGGAAAAGACTTCTAAGATCATCAAGTGCATAGTGGGCATGGTGATGCCCACTAAACCATGTCTTGAAGTGCCATGCCTGTGTGGATTTTGAACCCTTCTAGGGTCACCATCCCCTTTGCCTGGAGGAAGCTACATTTACAGTCTCTCATTTTCCACACGCATGAAGTAAAAAGCAAAGAGGGTTTTTTTAATGGATGCAGAGGGAATTGCTTTTCCCAGTGCATTTAGAAACTCTGCAAACTTTCCCTTGAAGAAGTTGTTGTTGAAGGAGGACACAGCTACTTGAGCAAGGACGTTGGTTCCTGTAGCTTTCCTGGAGACTTTAATACTCTGTATTTAGTCTCTCTGGCAGTAACCTATTTTGAAGAGGTTAAGTACTCATTAAGATAAGATGGAGCAAAAGATTGAAGGCATTGTAAAGGAACATTATCCATAAACTAATTTAGAGCTCAGTCACATGGCAGCCAAGCCCAGCTTTGCTCACACAGTACACCATAATGACATGTTTCAGCCTTGCAGCTGAGAACAAATTTGACAGATCTGTGCACCGTGCAATCACATTTGCTAATGTTAGTTTCAAAACAGTCAAAATCAATCCCCAGTCGAAAATATTTTCTTGGAGAAGCTGAGAACCTCTCTCAGTATTGCCTGGTAATGGATATGAGCACCCATTCAGCAGGAGCATGCTGCTTGCAAGGCTGTTGCTGCTGGTGGCCCCTGTGCCAAGAGCTCCGGCAGAGCTACTGGGGATCATAGAATTGTAGAATCAAGCAGATTGGAAGAGACCTCCAAGCTCATCCAGTCCAACCTAGCATCCAGTCCTAGACCATGGCACTAAGTGCCTCATACAGGCTTTTCTTGAACACCACTGAGAGAGGATTTAATATGTGTTTATCAGTACATGAGGGCTGGGGGTCAGGAGGGCGGCACAGGCTCTGCTCACTGCTCCCTGGGATAGGACAAAGAGCAATGGATGGAAGCTGCAGCACAGGAGGTTCCACCTCAACACAAGGGGGAACTTCTTTCCTGTAAGGGTCCCAGAGCACTGGCATAGGCTGCCCAGAGAGGTTGTGGAGTCTCCTTCTCTGGAGCCTTTCAAGACCTGTCTGGCTGTGTTCCTGGGTGACCTGAGCTAGGCTGTATGGTCCTGCTCTAGCAGGGGGGGTTGGACTCGATGGTTTCTTTGGGTCTCTTCCAACCCCTGACATTCTGTGAGCCTCTGATCCTGTGACCTCCAGGGGTGGTGACTCCACCATCTCCCTGGGCAGTCCATTCCAATGCCAGACAACCTACCTGGAGGTGTTCAAGGCCAGGTTGGATGAGGCCTTGAGCAACCTGTTGTAGTGGGAGGTGTCCCTGCCTATGGCAGGGGCTCGGAAATGGATGAACTTTGAGGTCCCTTCCAGCCTAAACCATTCTATGATAATAACTTGGAAGAGGAATCAATCCTTGTCATAACCAAGTAGCTTTCTCCTGCTAAAAGAAAAATATTCCCTGGAATACCAGATTACTTCATCAATAATAGTCTCTGAATTAAAAATAGCTGAATGTCTGTATAAAAGGCAGGGTGGTGGTGTTACTGTGAGGGAAAGACAAAATCATTCCAGGGAGAGAGCTGAGCTCTCTCTCCCTGCTTTGCACTCATCACACATTAAGGATTCACACACTGACAGCTAAAGCAGCTCAGCCAAATTGGGACAGCTGGTTAGGTGTCCAACCCTTGTGATCCTTCCTCCTGTCTCTAGTTCACTTCTTAAAATACAGGTTTATGTAACAGGTCAGATTTTGCTGAAGTTCCAAAAAATCTTTCTGACTTCTTGGGGAGTTTTCCTAAACTTCCAACATATCCAGAGCTAAGTTCTGTGTAAGCTGAGCTCACACATTTGTGTCCCACTGCTGCAGTCGTACCAAGGGGAGGCAACGCACAGGAGCAGGCACAGGATCACAGAAGGTCAGGGGCTGGAAGGGACCTCAAGGGATGTCTACAACTACCTGAAGGGATGTTGTGAAGAGGCTGCTGCTGGGCTCTTCTCACAGGTCATTGGAGACAGAACAAGGGGGAATGGCCTCAAGCTAAGGCTGGGGAGGATTAGATTGGTCGTCAGGAAAATGTTTTCCAGAGAGAGAGTGGTGAGGGACTGGAATGAGCTGCCCAGGGAGGTGGTGGAGTCACCCAGCCTGAACCAGGGCATTGTGGCAGAGCGGCCACACCCACCCTGGCTGTGTTTAAGGGTGGTTTGGATGTGGTGCTTAGGGCTGTGGTTTGAGGTGAATCTTGTAGAGTAAGGTTCTAGGTTGGACTTGGTGATCCTGAGGGGCTTTGCCAACCTGCATGTTTCTGTGAGTCTGTGAAAAGCTCACCCAGTCCAACCTTGCTGCCAGAGCAGGTTCACCTAGAGCAGATCACACAGGAATGCATCCAGGCAGGGTTTGAATATCTCTAGAGAGGGAGACTCCACAACCCCTCTGGGCAGCAGGTCCAGATGAATCATGGTGGTTATTACTGCAGAGCTGGGCTGGGTTTTGAAATAGAATTTACTTTCCTGTCCTTACCAAATTACCCTCTTATGCTTTCCAGCATAGAGTAGGGTCACAGAGTAGGGTTATAGGTTGGACTTGGTGATCCTGAGGGTCTTTTCCAACCTGAATGTTTCTGTGATTCAGTTTGGATTCCAGTGTTTAAATTTTGGTTTATTCCAGAGAATTAATTTTGCCAGCAATGTCCAACAGCTGCTGTGGAATGGCAAGCAGAGGGGGACACTGCAGCAAGATTTCATCTCAAAACCAAACCCATTGCTTTAAAAGTCATCTTAGAATCACAGAATCAGGCGGATTGGAAGAGACCTCCAAGCTCATCCAGTCCAACCTAGCACCCAGCCCTAGCCAATCAACCAGACCATGGCACTAAGTGCCTCATCCAGGCTTTGCTTCAACACCTCCAGGGATGGCGACTCCAGCACCTCCCTGGGCAGCCCATTCCAATGCCAATCACTCTCTCTCTGAGGAACTTCCTCCTAACATCCAGCCTAGACCTCACCCACCACAACTTGAGACTATTTCCCCTTGTTCTGTTGCTGAGTGCTTGGCAGAAGAGCCCAACCTCACCTGGGTACAGCCTCCCTTCAGGTAGCTGTAGACAGCAATGAGGTCTGCCCTGAGCCTCCTCTTCTGCAGGCTGCACACCTCCAGCTCCCTCAGCCTCTCCTCACAGGGCTGTGCTCCAGGCCCCTCACCAGCTTCCTTGCCCTTTTCTGGACACCTTCCAGCACCTCAACATCTCTTTTGAATTGAGGAGTCCAGAACTGGACACAGCACTCAAGGCGTGACCTGACCAGTGCTGAGTCCAGGGGCAGAATAACCTCCCTTGTCCTGCTGGCCACACTGCTCCTGAGCCAGGCCAGGATGCCATTGGCTCTCCTGCCCACCTGGGCATACTGCTGCCTCACCTTCAGCCTGTATTTCTTCATGTTGTGGTATGCTTGGTGTTCATCCTCTCTGGTGCTCAGGACATCTTCCCTTCCTACACCCACTCTCTCCTAGCCCCCAAAATTCTGGAGGAATAGTAGAGGATGTATCTGGCAGACTTACTTCCAACAGTGGCACAGGGGAGACCTCACCTGCAGTGCTGGGGCCAGCTCTGGAGTGCTCAACACAGCACAGGCAGGGACCTGTTGGAGCAATGCCAGAGGAGGCCACAGCAATGCTGGCAGGGCTGGAAGGGCTCTGCTGAGGGGCCAAGCTGAGAGAGTTTGGCTTGTTCAGTCTGGAGAAGAGAAGGCTCCAGGGAGACCTTCTGGTGGCCTTTCAGAGGTTGAAGGGGCTGATTAGAAAGCTGGGGACTGACTTTAGAGCAGGTGCTGTTGTGACAGGACAGATGGAGATTGTTTGACCTGAAAGAAGGAGATTGAGACTAGAGAGAAGGAAGAAATATTTGACAGTGAGGGTGGTGAGACACTGCTTGAGGTTACCCAGGGAGATGGTAGGTGTCCCATCCCTGCAACCTTTGCAGGTCAGGTTTTCTGGGGCTCTAGTTGCAGATGTCCCTGTTGAGTTTGAGGGGTGGGGGTGGGGATGGACTAGGAATTAGAACCTTAGAATAGTTTAGGTTGGAAGGGACCTCAAAGCTCATCCAGTTCCAACCCCTCGCCACAGGCAGGGACACCTCCCACTAGAACAGGTTGCTCAAGGCCTTGAACACCTCCAAGGAGGAACTAGATAACCTTTAAAGGTCCCTTCTAACCCAACCCATCCTGTGATTCTATGATGGCTTTGATTTGGGCATTGTGAGCTGAAAACCCCTAAAGAGCAGCTGTCTTCTCTCTGGAAGCAGAGGTGTGGGGGAGCTGGGAACGGAAGGAACATGAGACACTCTGAAGGATATGTGACCAAGTAATAAAAATGAATTGTTTTGGCTTCAGCCAGACTGACAGTTTGGAGCTGAAGTGGCTTTCTGAAACATACCTCAGTAATGACAAATGGTAAAAGCAGGTGGAAACAAATCTACCCAGCTGCTGCAGCCGGGGAGGGGAGAGAAAGGGGGGGAGAGTTGGAAGAAGTCTGAATTCAGCAGGTTCCTACATGTTCTGTGAATAGCTGTTGCCTGTTTAGATTGCAGTGCTGAAAAGGCCACGTTTTCTTAATGCTCTTTTAATGAAAAGAAAGAAAAAATCAGATCCAGCAGAGCTCATTCCTTCTGGGTTTAGGTTGCCTTTCAAATGGCCCTTACTTAGGTCCTTAGTTACCTGAAAGCTTTGCCACAACGCTGAGCAATTCAGAACTCTGTGAGGCTTGCTTGGAAAGTCTGTTTTGGGAAGGTGAAGGCTTTTGTTTCCATGAGAATGACTTTTGCAAAGGGAACTCATTCTTTACATTCTGTTCTTTGTTGTGGCCCTGCCAAGTTCTGAGTAAACAAAACCTTTAATGCACATTTCTGGGTCTGGTTTGATGAAGATGATGTCCTGCCTTTGAAGGGAGGGAGAGCTAAAGCTTTTTGGATGAATCAAACCCAAGCCTTTAAAAGTGGTGAGTAGCTCTTGGTTGAAATTCCGTGAAACAGCAGGTTGTGCAACACTTCTCCAAACACAACAAGGAGACACAGCCTCAAGATGTGCCAGAGGAGGTCTAGGCTGGATGTTAGGAGGAAGTTGTTGGCAGAGAGAGTGGTTGGCATTGGAATGGGCTGCCCAGGGAGGTGGTGGAGTTGCCATCCCTGGAGGTGTTCAAGCAATACCTGGATGAGGCACTTGGTGCCATGGTCTGGTTGATTGTCTAGGGCTGGGTGCTTGGTTGGACTGGCTGTGCTTGGAGGTCTCTTCCAACTTGGTTGGTTCTATGATTCTACGATCCCTGGAGGTATTCAAGCAAAGCCTAGATGGGGCACTTAGTGCCATGGTCTGGTTGATTGGACAGGGATGGGTGCTAGGTTGGACTGGATGAGCTTAGAGGTCTCTTCCAACCTGCTTGATTCTATGGTTCTATGAAAGAGATAAAAAGAGAGGGAGGCAAATAACGCTTCAGTGTGTTTGCTGTCTTAGGAAATAGGCAAGGAATGAACTGTTCTCTGCTTCTGGCTCTAATCAAGCAAATGTTTATCCTGTGTGTTTTCAACCCAAATAAAATTGTTCCATCCTAGCCAAGCACATCAAAATCACAGGATCACAAAATGCACTGGGTTGGAAGGGACCCTCAGAGGTCATCTTGTCAAACCCCCCTCTGTAGTGAGCAGAAGCATCTCCAGCTAGTTCAGGTTGCTCATTAAGTTTGACTGTGAATGTCTCCAGGGATGGAGCCTCCACCACATCTCTGGGCAACCTGTTCAGTATTTCACCAATCTCATTATAAAGATCTTCCTTCTAATGGAAGAAGGCATTGGAATGGGCTGTCCAGCTTGGTGGTGGAGTCACCAACCCTGGATGTGTTTAGAAGTCATTCCTCATTTAGAAAAGCCTCCTCTTAAACACCTTCAGGGACGGTGGCTCCACCAGCTCCCTGGGCAGCCCATTCCAATGCCAGTCATTCTCTCTGGCAAGAACTTCTTCCTAACATCCAGTCTAGACCTCCCCTGGCACGGCTTGAGGCTGTGTCCCCTTGTTCTGTCTCTGGATGCCTGGCAGAAGAGCCCAACCCCACCTGGCTACAGCCTCCCTTCAGGTAGTTGTAGACAGCAATGAGCTCTGCCCTGAGCCTCCTCTTCTGCAGGCTGCACATCCCCAGCTCCCTCAGCCTCTCCTCACAGGGCTGTGCTCCAGGCCCCTCACCAGCCTTGGTGCTCTTCTCTGAACACATTCAAGCACCTCAACATCTTTCTTCAATTGAGGAGCCCGGAACAGGACTCAAGGTGTGTCCTTACCAGTGCTGAGTTCAGGGGCAGAAGGACTTCCTTTGTCCTGCTGGCCACACTGTTCCTGATCCAGGCCAGGATTCCATCAGCCTTCTTGGCCACCTGGGCACACTGCTGGCTCATGTTCAACTACTGCCAAACAGCACCCCCAGGTCCCTCTCTGCCTGGCTGCTCTCCAGCTGCTCTGTCCCCAGCACTGCATAGGGTTGTTGTGGCCGAAGTGCAGAGCCTGGCACTTGGACTTGTTCAAACTCCTGATCTTGGTTTGTGTCCATCTGCCCAGCCTGTCCAGGTCCCTCTGCAGGGCCCTCCTGCCCTCTAACAGATCAACATATGCTCCTGGCTTGGTGTCATTTGCCATCTCACTGATGGTGGATTTAATTCCCCCTTCCAGATCATCAGTGAAGATATTGAACAGGACTGGGCCCAGCACTGTTCCCTGGGTGACACCACTAAAGACAGCTGTCAACTGGATGTGGCACCATTCACCACCACTCCATGGGCCTGGCCCTCCAAACAGTCTTTCTGGTACAGAGAAATAGAGAGGAGCATTTCCCTGTTGTTTCCCACTGCAGACAGACTGAGACAGGCTCCATCCATGGAGGCAACTCCCTTTGCTCTCTGTGGGGCATACAGGACGTCACCCTCAGTCCTGGCTCCCCATGTGAGTTTGGAGATGTGACTCCTGCTAAGGCAATTTGCTTTCTCCCTCAGAAACTCAGAGACATCAAAAAGCAGAATGTTATTTTGGGACTCCAGATCATTTGCTTTCCTCCCCACTTCTTGCCCTCAGCAATAACCTGAAGGCTTCCTGCAAAAAAGAACCATTTTGTGGATGATACCAACTCTTGTTACAGAAGCTCCCAGAATCTGAACTTGGTTGGTTTGGTTTTTTTTTCCCAAGGGGATGGTGTGTGTTCTTCAAAGAACACAGTAAATAATATTTCATTCTTCATAGAAGGAGGCTCTCAATGGGAAAAAAAAAAAAACCAACCATTTTTTTTCTAAGAGGAACAGTGGAAGCTGCAAGGTTGTGAAAGCTTTCAGAAGCGTGGCCCCAAGGTCTGGTGATTAAAGGGAGCTTTCAATCTGTGAGGCATTGCTCACATTAAAGCTCTCTACAAGGGAGCCCAGTTAATGTCACAATCAACCTTTGCTCAAATGCCAATGATCTAATAGATTCTTCCAGCCCAAGAAATCTACCTGAGGTGCATCCATCACTACAGCCTGCAGGTTTGGGCAGGAGCAATATCTGCAGCAAAATAGCCTGGCAATAAAGTCCTGATCATTTGCATGTGGGTTACTAGAGAGTTGCTCCCACTTCACTGAGTTCAGAGGAGAGCAGCAGAGGTGTAAACCAGGGAATAGAATAGAATAGAATCAATCAGGGCGGAAGAGACCTCCAAGCTCATCCAGTCCAACCTAGCACCCAGCCCTGGCCAATCAACCAGACCATGGCACAAAGTGCCTCATCCAGGCTTTTCCTGAACACTTCCAGGGATGGTGACTCCACCACCTCCCTGGGCAGCCCATTCCAATGCCAATCACTCTCTCTGCCAACAACTTCCTCCTAACATCCAGCCTATGCTTCCCCCGGCACAACTTGAGGCTGTGTCCCCTTGTTCTGTTGCTGGTTGCCTGGGAGAAGAGACCAACCCCCACCTGGCCACAACCACCCTTCAGGTAGTTGTAGACAGCAATGAGGTCTGCCCTGAGCCTCCTCTTCTCCAGGCTAAACAACCCCAGCTCCCACAGCCTCTCCTCTTAGAGCTGACAAAAGTGGCTGCTGTAGCTCCTGGTCTTTTATGGCTCAGTAAAACAGATTTTGGCTAGTCCTAATCTCTGTGGTGCAGAGCCACACCTGAAACCTCAGACAGTGTTTGGAGCAGCAGCAGGACAAAACCCATAGCAAACAAAGCTGTTTTCTCTCAGCTGCTTTGAGATCACTCACACTTCGATGGTTGCTTTGTTTGGATTGTTGGTTTTGTTTTTCTTTTACCACATTCTTGTACTTCATTTTGTTAGTCATAGGATAACAGGTTGGAAGGATCATCTGGTCCAGCTTTCCTTGGCCAGGTGTGGAAGCTTACAGAAAGGAGGGCCTCTGTATTCAGTGATGGAGCCTTGAGTCTGGAATCTTTGGGAGCATGCCTTAAAAGTTGGCTTTTAAAACCAAGTTTGGTTCTGTTCTACTGAAGTATTTGCACTATAACTTGTGATCATTCAAGGCATTAAGTGACATAGAGATGAGGACCTTTCAAAGAGGGAAACCCATGGAGGTACAGAGGTCACCACTTGCAGCAGGACAGAGGCAGCAACAGTCATAGAACTGCAGAATCATTTAGCTTGGAAAAGAGCTTTAAGATCCTCAGGTCCATTCATTAAACAGACACTGTCAAACCACCACTAACCATAATGAGGGGATTGGAACACTGCTTTATGAGAAGAGGCTGAGGGACCTGGGCCTTTTTAGTCTGGAGAAGAGAAGACTGAGAGGGGATTTAATCAATGCTTATAAATATCTGAGGGCTGGGGGACAGGCTCTGCTCTCTCGCTCCCTGGAATAGGACAAGGAGCAATGGATGGAAGCTGCAGCACAGGAGGTTCCAGCTCAACACAAGGGGGAACTTCTTTCTTGTAAGGGTCCCAGAGCACTGGCACAGGCTGCCCAGAGAGGTTGTGGAATCTCCTTCTCTGGAGCCTTTCAGGGCCTGTCTGGCTGTGTTCCTGTGTGACGTGAGCTAGATTGTGTGGTCCTGCTGTGGCAGAGGGGCTGGACTCAATGATCTCTTTGGGTCCCTTCCAACCCCTGACATCCAGTGAGCCTGTGATCGTGTGATGTCCCTTAGCATCACATCTAAGTGTCTTTTCCATCTCTTCACTACTGCCCTGGGCAGCCAGTTGCAGATCCTGACATCCCTTAGGGGAAGGAATTCACAGAATCACAGAATTAACCATGTTAGAAAAGATCTGAGATCACTGAGTCTAAACTATCACCTAACCCTTCTAGTTAACTAAACCATGGCACCAAGGGGAAGGACTTTTTAGGCTGTCAGGTAGTGATAGGACTGGGAGGAATGGAACAAAGCTGGAGATGGGTAGGTTCAGATTGGATGTTAGGAAATTCTTCAGCATAAGGGTGGTGAGAGCCTGGAAGGGGTTACTGAGGGAGGTGGTGGAAACCTCATCTCTGGAGGTGTTTAAGGCCAGGCTGGATGAGGCTCTGGCCAGCCTGATGTAGTGTGAGGTGTCCCTGCCCATGGCAGGGGGGTTGGAACTGGCTGATCCATGTGGTCCCTTCCTACCCTGACTGATTCTATGATTCTAAGTGCCACATACAGTCTCCTTTTAAACACCTCCAGGGACGGTGTCTCCACCACCTCCCTGGGCAACACATTCCAATGCCAATCACTCTCTCTGGGAAGAACTTCTTCCTATCATCCAGACTAAACCTGCCCTAAATTGTTCCTCTTATCTAACATAAACTTTCCTTGGTGCAACCAGAGGCTGTTTCCTCTTGCCTAATCCCTTGTTCTTTGGGACACCAACATCAAGCTCTCTGCAATCTTCTCCCAGGGATTTGTAGGGAGCAATGAGGTCTCCCCTCAGACGCTTCTCTGGTTCCCTCAGCTGCTCCTTACCAGACCCTCACCTGCTTTGTTGTTCTTTGGGCATGTTCCAGAACTTAGGAACATAGAATCAGTCAGGGTTGGAAGGGACCACAAGGATAAGCCAGTTCCAACCCCTCAGCCACGGGCAGGAACACCCTATCCTAGATCAGGCTGCCCACAGCCTCAGCCAGCCTGGCCTTAAACACCTCCAGCCATGAGGCCTCAACCACCTCCCTGGGCAACCCATTTCAGGCTCTCACCACTCTCATACTGAACAGCTTCCTCCTCATGTCCACTCTGAATCTCCCCACCTCCAGCTTTGCTCCATCCCCCCTAGTGCTGTCACTCCCTGAGAGACTAAAAAGTCCCTCCCCAGCTGTTTTGTAGCCTCCTTCAGATACTGAAAGGCCACAAGAAGGTCACCTAGGAGCCTCCTCTTCTCCAGACTGAACAGCCCCAACTCCTTCAGTCTGTGCTCACAGCAGAGCTGCTACATTCCTCTGAGCATCCCCGTGGCCATTCTCTGGACACTCTCCAGCATCTCTACATCCCACTTGTCCCAGGGGCTCCAGAACTGGCTGCAGTATTCCAGATGGGGTCTCAGCAGAGCACAGCAGAGGAGGAGAATCACCTCCCTCACCCTGCTGCTTGCACTTCTCCCGGTGCAGCCCAGGATCTGGTTGGCCCTCTGGGCTGCACATGCACACTGCTGGCTCATGTTGAGCTTCTTGTCCACTTTGGCAAGAGAAGCACAGCACAAAGAGACAGAAAGTCCGAGCTGAACTGCACTGAAAGGCTCCAGACAGCCCAGCTGACTGTGATGTCATCCTAAAGGCTGCTAAGGAATTCCTTAGCTAGCTAGGTGTGACTTCAAGGCACAAAGAAACCACTGCACTTTAGGAGGGTCCTTCTTTCCCTTTTTGTTTGAGTCTCACCACAGCTCCCAGACAGATATTTAATGTATGTTTTCACAGGGGATCAGAGGAAAGAAAAAGAAGAAGAAATAATCTAAAATTTCTTTCTGAGCTTTTTATTTTTCTTTTCTAGGCCTCCTATGTCATCAAGCTTTGGATGGAACCGAGCCAGTTTGGCACTTAGTGCCCCACCAGGACATCACAGCAAATGGTGAGGCCTTTATTGTTTTTAAAGGAATACTTCCTTCTCTCTAAGTGGTCTGAAAATATGCAGGTTACAAATATCAGAGTACAGTCATTTCAACTGTTTAACTGGCAGTGAGAGACCTGGGGCTGCTCAGCCTGCAGAGCAGCCTGAAAGGACACCTCTTCAATGCTCAGCAAGAGCTAAAGAGTGGGAGGCAAGAGGATGGAGCCAGATTAGTTTTGTTGGTGCCCAGTGACATCAGTTGGGCAGTGGACACAAACTGGAACCTGGAAGGTTCCATCTGAAGATGAATCACAGAATCACAGAAACATTCAGGGTTGGCAAAGCCCCTTAGGATCCCCAAGTCCAACCTAGAACCCTACTCTACAAGATTCACCTTAAACCATATCCATAAGCACCACATCCAAACCACCCTTAAACACATCCAGGGTTGGTCACACGCTGGGCACCTCCCTGGGCAGCTCATTCCAGACCCTGACCACTCTTACAGTGAAAAACTTTTTTTCTAATGTCCAATCTAAACCTCCCCAGTCTCAGCTTGAGGCCATTCCCTCTTGTTCTATCTCTAAACCTTGTTTGGTGTGAGGGTGCTAAAGCCCTGGCACAGGCTGCCCAGAAAGGTTGTGGAATCTTCTTCTCTGGAGAGCTTCCAAACCCACCTGGACATTGTGATCCTGGGTGTGCTGTGGTATGTGACCCTGCTTTAGCAGGGATGAGGTGAACTAGATGATCTCCAGAGGTCCCTTCCAAGCCCCAGCATGTTGTGCTTCTGTGAAATCCAGGCTGTTCTGAATAGAGAAAAGACAAACTGAGTAGGAGGCATCTCTGGCATAGTGCAATTTGTGTACCTGAAATCCTGTGGAAGAAGGCAAAGTTTCTCCAGAACAAACACTGCTCAACCTCAGTGATACAGAAGCAGAGCTGAGGGAATGTGGAGGGGCATTGTGAAGGGGCTGTTGCTGGTCTCATCTCACATTTAGTTGGAGACAGAACAAGGGGGAAAGGCTTCAGGCTGTGACTGGATAGGTTTAGATTGGACATTAGGAAAAGGTTTTTCAAGGAGAGAAAGTGGTGAGGGACTGGAATGAGCTGCCCAGGGAGGTGGTGGAGTCTCCCACCCTGCATGTATTTAAGAGTGGTTTGGGTGTGGTGCTTATGGCTATGGTTTAAGGTGAATCTTGTAGAGTAGGGTTCTAGGCTGGACTTGGTGATGCTGAGGGGCTTTGCCAACCTGAATATTTCTGTAATTCTGTGAGAAACAACAAAAAAAAATGAGTAGGAGATGTCTCTGGCATAGTGCACTTTGTGTACCTGAGATCCCATGGAGCAAGGCAGAGCTTCTCCAGAGCAGTCACTGCTCAACCTCAACAGAGCTGAAGGAGGAGAAGAAGAGGCTCAGGGGAGACCTCACTGCTGTCTACAACTACCTGAAAGGAGGGTGTAGCCAGGTGGAGTTGGTCTGTTCTGCCAGGCACTCAGGGGCAGAACAAGAGGACACAGCCTCAAACTGCACCAGGGCAGGTTCAGGCTGGATGTTAGGAGGAGGTTCTTCGCAGCAAGAGTGATTGGCATTGGAATGAGCTGCTGGGGGAGGTGGTGAAGTCACCATCCTTGGAGGTGTTTAAAAGGAGGCTGGATGAGGCACTTAGTGCCATGGGTTAGCTAATTGGAAAGGTTAGGTGATAGGTTGGACTGGATGATCCTAGAGGTCTTTTACAACCTGATTAATTCTGTGATGCTGTGAACTGAGCTGAGCAGTTACAGCACTTTGCAGAGTCAGTAAACAGCAGAGAGTTAGGACTACATCCACCACCATCCTAGTAGATCTCTGTGAAAGAGCTATGAAATGACAACAACAACTCAAGGAAAATAAAAACAACAACAGAAAAAAAAAAAAAGGGGGGGGGGACCCAAACCAGGAGGAGAGTTCAACGTCAAACTGGCAGCCTCTCCAGTGTCATCTGTAAAATGATATCATCTGCCAGCCAGCCTGCTGCCAATTCCTACATTTTTCTGCATTCACAAGTTACAAGTGTGCAGCTGTGAGGCTATTGAATTTCATGACTGTACATTTGCAGCTTGTGAATTTGTCAGGAGGCATTTCCATCTTGATAATATTTGCTGAGAGCGGTGCGGGGACGTAGTGCTCTTACATTAGATATGCTTAGTGCAGCCTGCAAATGCTACTCAGAGGATCTCTGCTGGACCATAGTAAAAATATCCAAGGCACATTATTTTCTTGCTGCTTTGCATTTATATATCTTGTTTTTTTAATTCTCACCCCCTCCCTGGAGCTTGTAGTCACGATTGGAACCTCAGTGTGAAAAGCATTTGAGTATATGTAGTGAAGCAGAGGAGTGTCATACACTCATTGTTATTGTTTACTATTTAACTCCTCCTTCTTCTCCTTCTCCTTCTTCTTCTTATTGTTATTATTATCATCATCATAGAATCAACCAGGTGGGAAGAGACCTCCAAGTTCCCTGGAGGTGTTCAAGAAAAGCCTGGATGAGGCACTTAGTGCCATGGTCTGGTTGATTGGCTAGGGCTGGGTGATAGATTGGACTGGATGAGCTTGGAGATGTCTTCCAGTCTGGTTGATTCTATGGATTGGGGCACTTAGTGCCGTGGACAAGTTTATCGTCTAGGGCTGGGTGCTAGGTTGGACTGGATGAGCTTGGAGGTCTCTTCCAACCTGGTTGATTCTGTGATTCTGTGAAAGAGATAAAAAGGGAGGGGGGCAAATAATGCTTGAGTGTCTTTGCTGTCTTGGGAAATAGGCAAGGAATGAACTGTTCTCTGCTTCTGGCTCTAAGTAAGCAAATGTTTATCCTGTGTGTTTTCAACCTAAATAAAATTGTTCCATCCTGGACAAGTGCATGAAAATCACAGGATCACAAAATGCACTGGGTTGGAAGAGACCCTCAGAGATCATCCCTGGAGGTGTTGAAGAAAAGCCTGGATGAGGCACTTAGTGCTATGGTCTAGTTGACTGGATAGGGCTGGGTGCTAGGTTGGACTGGATGATCTTGGAGGTCTCTTCCAACCTGGTTGATTCTATTCTATTCTATCTTGTCAAACCCCCACTCCAGTGAGCAGGAGCATCTCCAGCTAGTTCAGGTTGCTCATCAAGTTTGACCATGAATGTCTCCAGGGATGGAGCCTCCACCACATCTCTGGGCAACCTGTTCAGTATTTCACCAATCTCATTATAAAGATCTTCCTCCTAATGGAAGGAGTCACTGGAATGGGCTGCCCAGGTTGGTGATGGAGTCCCCAACCCTGGATTTGTTTAGAAGTCATTTGGATGTGGTGCTTGGAGATATGGTTTAGGGTGCACCTTGTAGAGTAGGGATATGGGTTGGACTTGGTGATCCTGAGGGGGGTTTGCCAACCTAAATGTTTCTATGATTCTCTGACTTGATGATCTCCAGAGGTCCCTTCTAGCTCCTATGATGAGAAGTAAGGAAGCATTTCTTTGCTAGATGGAAGAAACAAGAATGTCCAAAGCAGTTTGCTCTGGGAAATCTCATTTTTAGCAATGCTCTAAGAAGGTATCTCTCTTAAACTGAGTATTGTAGAAATTCAGGGGGTAAAAATGTGCCTTAAAGGCATAGTTTGGAAGTAAAAAGGATGTCTTTGTGGAAGAAGGTTAGCCCTAAGGGGGAAAAGAAAAAGAAGAGGGAAAAGAAAAGCCTTTTTCATTGAGAGTTCACTTTGTAATATCTGGGCAGCACATTTTGCAGTGGGAAGGCTGCCAAAAAGCTGACTGTGTAGTAAATAAACATTTCAGGGAAAAGCTGGGCTGAAAGAAGATGGCCAGCCAAGCAGGAGCTTGGATGCCTGACTATACATTTCTTGTTTCACTCCAATCCTGACATGTATGGAGCCTATATCGATGTGGTTGGCAAGTGACAGCGTCATAGAATCATAGAATGGTTTAGGTTGGAAGGGACCTCAAAGCTCAGCCAGTTCCAACCCCCTGCCATAGGCAGGGACATCTCCTATTAGAACAGGTTGCTCAAGGCCTCATCCAACCTGGCCTTGAACACCTCCAGGGAGGTTGCAGGTGACAGAATCACAGAATATGATCAAAGACTCACAGCAACATCCAGGTTGGCAAAGCCCTTGAGAATCACCAAGTCCAACCTAGAACCCTACTCTGCAAGATTCACCTTAAACCATAGCCCTAAGCACCACATCCAAACCACCCTTAAACACATCCAGGGTGGGTGACTCCACCACCTCCCTGGGCAGCTCCTTCCAGGGAGTAGCAGAGAACAATGAGTTCTGCCCTTAGTCTCCTCTCCTCCAGCCTCTTAGGCTGAATTAAGATGAATGAGTGCAGTGCTCTCAGTTTGACCAAGCTGTGCCTTACGGGAATAGATCCCACCTGGCAAAACTCCCTGTGCAATAACCACTCTGATTTGATTGTTTTCTTCCTCTACATCCTTGGTGCTGCTAAGCAGAACATTTCACTTTGGCTTGCCCTGAAAGCATCCTTCAGCCCAGCACACAGCTACTGGAGCACAGACTAGAGAAGAAACAAATTGTGAGCTGGGTTTTCCCAGTCTGTCACAATCCGTGGGTGCCGGAGCAGTGAGCTGATTCCAAGGCAGCTCTCGCTGGGATTGTTTATCCCTTGCTGATGAGTTTGCAGCGCCTGGGGAATAGCAGAGCTTGCTGAAGCCCAGGGCTGCTTGCCACTGAAAGTCCAGGTGTATCTTCTTCTTCTTGTTCTTTTTCTTTCTCTGTTTCTCTTTTTCTTTCTTTCTTTCTTTCTTTCTTTCTTTCTTTCTTTCTTTCTTTCTTTCTTTCTTTCTTTCTTTCTTTCTTTCTTTC
>WAAF01006006.1:534103-637525 GCA_013400475.1 Tricholaema leucomelas
TTTTCTTTTTCTTTTTCTTTTTCTTTTTTTTCTTTTCTTCTTTCTCTTTCTCTTTCTCTTTCTCTTTCCCTTTCTCTTTCTCTTTCTCTTTCTTTTTTTTTCTCCCCTGTGGGGATGAATCTTATTTCACCTTTCTCACCAGCTTAGGGGAAGCTAATGCTCCAAAAATGTTTTGCTGGCCATAAGTAACTAAACAAACAGGCCCAGGAGTTGAAGTATTTGCAGCATCTTGCTTTTCCTTAGCAAGCAGAGCAAATAAAGCAAGCAGAATTATTCTCCCACCTCCCCCACTACTTCAGCAAAGCACTGCCAGTTGATAATGTAGTAATAATACTAACACATGCTTGTTGAAAAATGTGATGCATACTTTTGTGTCTTTGAGATTAGTTCTTCTGAAGTGCTTTCCCTCCCCCCTCCCCCCCTGCCTTTTTTCTTTCGGCTGCCTGACAAGGCTTTTGGCTCCACTTCAGTCTGGTTAGAAGACAGCTGCTCAACTTCTGACACAAATGAAGAAAATTGATGGCATGCCATCTCCAAAATTCCCTCTTTTCCTGGCAGGCACTACTAGACTGAGTGCTAGGAATCATTCAAAGTTTGGAGCTCTGTTTTTGAGATGTTTGCTGGGGGGCAGGGTTTGGGATTTGCTCACTTGGCTGCTCCTAATAACATTCAACACTTCCCTAGAGTCTGCATCTCTGGGAGCACAAACAAATATCACAGCATTGTACTTCAACTGCTTCTACAGCTTGCTTGTTAGCTGCTGCTGTGTGCTGGGGTTTGCATAGTGTCTTCATTTATCTCTTCATTAGCATGGGTTTGCATAGTGTCTTCATTTATCTCTCTTTGTCATGGAAGTGCAGGAGGGAAAACTCTAGTGAAGGTCCCTGTAAGGATGTCTGTTCTTGTAGGTCTAAGTCCTCCTGGGATGTTTCCTTAAGGAGAATAGAGATATGTGTGTGTGTGATCATAGAATCATAGAATGGCTTAGGTCGGTAGGGACCTCAAAGATCATCCAGTTCCAACCCCCTGCTATATATATATAGGCAGGGACACCTCCCACTAGAACAGGTTGCTCAAGGCCTCATCCAGCCTGGCCTTGAACACCTTGCTCCAGATGATCTTTGATCATATTCTGTGCTTCTGTGCTCCACAACCTCCTTGGGTAACCTGTGCCAGTGTCTCACCACCCTAACTGCAAAGAACCCTTTCCTAATAGCCAGTTTGAATCTTCCCTCTTCCAGTTTACACTCATTATTCCTTGTCCTGTCATTGCAAAACCTTGTCAATAGTCCCTCCCCAGCCTTCCTGTAGGCCCCCTTCAGATATTGAAAGGGGATTAGTGTTCAGTGTCACAGAATCACTGAATGGCTTGGGTTGGAAGGGACTTTTAAAGCTTATCTAGTCCAGCCCCAATGCAATCAGCAAGGACATTGTCCACTAGAGCAGGTTGTTCACCAGCAATGGGGCACCCATCACATCTCTGGGCAGCCTGTGCCAGTGTCTCACCATCTTCCTTCTATCTAGTCTGATTCTCCCTTCTTTTAGTTCAAACCATCACCCCTTGTTCTGTCTCAACGGGCTCTGCTCAAAAGTCTATCCAAAGCTTTCTGATCAGCCCCTTCAAGCACTGCAAAGCCACCAGAAAGTCTCCCTTGAGCCTTCTCTTCTCCAGGTTGAACAAGCCCAACTCTCTCAACCTGCTCTTGCAGCAGAGCATTTTCAGTCCTCTGACAATTTCTGTGGCCCTCAGCAGCTAGCAAACTTCTTTTGCCCACCATCGTGCTCCTCAGAGCCCTCTGCTCCTCTTTCCAGTGCAGAAGCCTGGAGATGTTGAAGACCACTTGTCACAGGCTAGATGTTTTAGTTGAGTACAGAGGAAATTCCTTTCATCCTAATTTGCTGCCATCCTTCTTCTTCTCAAGATAACACAAGCTATTCCTCTTGGACTATTTCCTGAGTCTAAGTTTTCATCTACAGGAGACCTTAGCTTGTTGAGACTGTGCAGATTGTGCCTTCAGACTCATCCACCTAAAAAGTGGTAAAGTTATTGTGTTGCTATTCCATTACTCTGCTATGAGGCCAGGCTGAGGGAGCTGGGGCTGTTCAGCCCGGAGAAGAGAAGCCTCCAGGGAGACCTAGTGGCAGCCTTCTAGTACCTGAAGGGGGTCTTCAAGAAGGCTACAGAGGGACTGTGTGCAAAGAGCTGCACTGATAAGACAAGGGACAATGGTTTGAAATTAGAGAAGATTTAGAGTGGTGGTTTTTTACCACGAGAGTGGTGGAACACTGAAACAGATTGCTCAGGGAGGTAGTTGAGGCCTCAGCCTTGGAGATATTCAGGATCAGGCTTGACAGGGCTCTGAGCAACCTGATCTAGTGGAGGATATCCCTGCTGACTGCAGCAGGCTTGGACTAGATGACCCCTGAAGGTCTTTTCCAACCCAAAGCATTCTATGATTGAGTGAAATAAAGCCCTACCCTCACCTCATGATTCTCATGATCATAGAATCAACCAGGTTGGAAGAGACCTCCGAGATCATCCAGTCCAACTCTGCTCACCCATCCAGCCTGGCAAGGTCCCTCTGCAGGGCTCTCCTGCCCTCCAACAGATCCACAGCTGCTGCTAGCTTGGTGTCATCTGCAAACTTACTGATGCTGGACTCAATCCCCTGGTCCAGATCATCAATAAAGATATTGAGCAGGACTGGGCCCAGCACTGATCCTTGATATGATGATACAGATATTCAGACAATCTAGAAAGCCCCTGAGCCCAACAGAACTCACTTTGCCTTCCAGTACAATGACTTGTTGGATAAATAATTGCCCACTGGCTACAGGAGGTCAGAAATCCATAGGTTAAGGCTTCATGGTGTTTATCCAACACTGATCTCATGCCTCAGGTGGAACTCTCAGTTTTGAAGCACATTTTGCTATTTTAAACCTCCATGGAAGAGAAGCTCTGGAAAGCTCTGAACAATATACATGGCATATGCTGCCTTGCCTGTCTTGCAGAGGGAACTGAAGAACCTGACAGCAGTTTGCATATCTGGAGCTGGAGAGTAAGCTTTAGTCAGGAATTTTTGGGACTCTGAGGTCAAACTAAAGAGAGGAGTTCAGAGCTGCTCCAGCAGAGGTGGTAATTAAATGGGGCACAAAGGATGTGTTCAGAGCTGGCCTGAAATTAAATACAACCTAGTTAGTGTTACTTTGTGAAGACATAATTTTCCTTGGGAGAGTAAAACCTTCTGTCCCTTGAGTAGCAACAAAACACTAACAACTGGCAAGCTTAGAGGAATGGGCAGCAAGACCTCATGGATTTATGTGTAGGGAGATGCTAATAGAGCTGGAGTGATTAGCTTTGTCATGGCAGTAAATGATGGCTGTGTGATGTATGGCACTGTTCAACTCGATTTTCTTTGTTAGATGTGGAATTAATAACTAATATCAGTGCTGATTACTCTCTACTGTTGTTGCTCAGTGGTGCCTGAAGGCTTGCATGAGTTGGACAATTCCTTTGCAGTAGCTTCTATGCACATGTGTGATCGTAGGATGCACACAGGTAAAAATGCTTTGGTTCTTTAAAGCAGGTAAAAAGGCTTTCACCAGTTAGGACTGGCTTGGCCACTGAGGAGGTGAAAATCTCTATGAACCCACCGGATCCTGGAAGTGGATTCAGGAACACAGGGATGGGGATGGAAGGCAGAATCATAGAATCATACCAACCAGGTTGGAAGAGACTTCCAAGCTCCTCCAGTCCAATCTAGCACCCAGCCCTAGCCAATCAACCAGACCATGGCACTAAGTGCCTCAGCCAGGCTTTGCTTCAACACCTCCAGGGACAGTGACTCCACCACCTCCCTGGGCAGCCCATTCCAATGCCAATCACTCTCTCTGCCAACAACTTCCTCCTAACATCCAGCCTAGACCTCCCCTGGCACAACTTGAGACTGTGTCCCCTTCTTCTGTTGCTGCTTGCCTGGCAGAAGAGCCCAACCTCACCTGGCTACAGCCTCCCTTCAGGTAGCTGTAGACAGCAATGAGGTCTGCCCTGAGCCTCCTCTTCTGCAGGCTGCACACCCCCAGCTCCCTCAACCTCTCCTCACAGGGCTGTGCTCCAGGCCCCTCACCAGCTTTGTTGCCCTTCTCTGGACAGCTTCCAGTACCTCAACATCTCTCTTGAATTGAGGAGCCTAGAGCTGGACACAGCACTCAAGGTGTAGCCTGACCAGTGTGGAGCACAGGAGAAGAATAACTTCCCTTGTCCTGGGGTTGTGTTCACTTGTAGCCCCTTGTGATGTTTTCATCTCAAACAAGACCTTTTTGTTTGTGTGGTGGGGGTGTGTGTTTGTTTGAATAGGATATGGGAATATGGTCCAGCTGAGCTTTCCCAGGCTGGTGGCTTGGCTTTCACACAGCTGGGGAGCCCAGGACTCATGCAGTGGAGTTTACCTTCTTAAAACACAGAGCTAGGTCCTTTGTCTCTTAGGCAACTGCAAAAAATAACTCCATCTAGAATAAACCTACTAACAAGGGTGAAGAAGCAGAAGTAGGACAAGGGAGGTCCCTTCCAATGCCCACCGTACTGGGATTCTGTGATCTACACTGTACTGGTCAGTAAATATCACTGCTTGTATACAGACCTGAAGAATCCCTTAAGCATCTACACAGGTTGTGCCTAACACCTACAGATATCCATAGAACATTGCTTTAGTGTTGGCTACACTTCACTAAGCACCTAGGCATAAACCCCTCAATTTCTGGGCGTCCTGCTACCTAAGCAGTTAAAAGCACTCCCTCCAGTGTGCACTTGCAGCCCAGAGGTTCAACCAGAGCCTGGGCTGCATCAGAAGTGTGGCCAGCAGGTCGAAGGAGGTGATTTTCCCCCTCTGTTCCACTCTGCTGAGACCCCACCTGGGAACTGCAGCCAGTTCTGGAGCCCCTGTTACAAGAAGGATGTGGAGATGCTGGAGTGTGTCCAGAGAAGGGCCACAAGGATGCTCAGAGGGCTGCAGCAGCTCTGCTGTGAGCACAGACTGAAAGAGTTGGGGCTGTGCAGGCTGGAGAAGAGGAGGCTCCCAGGTGACCTTCTTGTGGCCTTCCAGGATCTGAAGTGGGCTACAAAAAAGCTGGGGAGGGACTTTTTAGTCTCTCAGAGAGTGACAGGACTGGGGTGGGGGGAATGGAGCAAAGCTGGAGGTGGGGAGAGTCAGAGTGGAGGAGGAAGTTCTTCAGAGTGAAAGTGGTGAGAGTCTGGAATGGGTTGCCCAGGGAGGTGGTTGAGGCCCCATGGCTGGAGGTGTTTAAGGCCAGGCTGGATGAGGCTGTGGGCAGCCTGGTCTAGGGTAGGGTGTCCCTGGGCATGGCAGGGAGGTTGGAACTGGCTGATCCTTGTGGTCCCTTCCAACCCTGACTGATTCTATGATTCTGTGATTTAATAGAGCAAAAATGCATCTCTTAGTGCCTGTGATTCTCTTTTAGGCTTTCCCTCTTAAGGCAGCAACACTTCAGCTGCACGCTGCAGCCAAATTCCACCAACAGAAACAACAAAAAAAATTGAATCCAGCCTTAAAATTACCCAAGACAGAAAAGTAGACACAAAATGATTTTCAGTTGTCTAGCTATGGGCAGCAAAATGCTTTTTATTTTGTTTCAGGAATAAATGACTTCCCTGCCTGGAGTTAGTAATGAGATTTTTAATCAGGAGGATTGAACATCTCCTCGAGTTAATAAAAAAGTATGCCTTCCTCTTTAGCTTTAATAAAAGATTTGGACACTGCTCCAATGATCACTATTCCATTTTTAAAGGACCTGCAGATTGATGCTTTTCAATTCCCCTCCCTATTGGTTTTTTTTGTTCCCCTCCCCACCCCCCCAAGCTTTTATAATTCAAAGGTAATAGAGGGAATAGTTAATAATTCATAAGGTAATTTTAAGGCTTTTATTCTGAAACCTTTTGCCTATTGACTTAAGGATGGGCCATAAAATACTCAGGTATTGCCATCTGAGCAGCATTCAGCTCTGCAGAAAGGAAATCTCTGGATTTATGTGAGTCAGGGCTGGTGTTTCAGAATCCATGCAGCCTCGGGAGGGCATTCTGGGAGGAAACAGCTTTCCAGGACTGTTTCAGCCTGTGTATTCCATGCCTTCACACTGTTCATAGAATCAGAGAATGATAGAATCAAGCAGGTTGGAAGAGACCTCCAAGATCATCCAGTCCAACCTAGCACCCAGCCCTGTCCAATCAACCAGACCATGGCACTAAGAGCCTCATCCAGGCTTTGCTTGAACATCTCCAGGGATAGCACCTCCACCACCTCCCTGGGCAGCCCATTCCAGTGCCATTCAGTCTCTCTGCCAACAACTTCCTCCTAACATCCAGCCTAGACCTCCCCTGGCACAACTTGAGACTATGTCCCCTTGTTCTGTTGCTGCTTGCCTGGCAGAAGAGTCCAACCTCACCTGGCTACAGCCTCCCTTCAGGTAGTTGTGGACAGCAATGAGGTCTGCCCTCAGCCACCTCTTCACAAACTGAAGAGCCCCAGGTGAGTCATAGAATGGCTTGAGCTGGAAAGGATCATATAACCTCCTTGCCATGGGCAAGGAAGCCTCGCAACTAGAATCAGCTGCTCAAGTTCTCATTCAGCCTGGCCTTGAACAAGCACAGTGAGGAGTCATCCACAGCCTCCTATTCTGTGGAGCCAACAGAAGCTCACAATATAGAAAGTTTATAGTGAGCTCATAGAATCATTGAATCAACCAGGTGGGAAGAGACCTCCAAGCTCATCCAGTCCAGCCTAGCACCCAGCCCTGTCCAATCAACCAGACCATGGCACCAAGTGCCTCATCCAGGCTTTACTTGAATAGCTCCAGGGATCATAGAATCATCAAATCAACCAGGTTGGAAGAGACCTCCAAGCTCATCCAGTCCAGCCTAGCACCCAGCCCTGTCCAATCAACCAGACCATGGCACTAAGTGCCTCATCCAGGCTTTGCTTCAACACCTCCAGGGACGGTGACTCCACCACCTCCCTGGGCAGCCCATTCCAATGCCAATCACTCTCTCTGCCAACAACTTCCTCCTAACATCCAGCCAGTTTCCAATGGTAAAAAATGCTCAAGCCAATGCCATATGATCCTGCTTAGGGAGATGTATCTGCAGGCTACATATGTACTATTTTTCTCTTTAAGGAGGTCAAATACTTTGTCCAAGTGTTAGGCAGCTGACTGTGTGCCTTGCACTTGAAAAGGATAAATGTCTTCAATCTTGAATGATGCCCAGCACAAGTTCCATCCCTATTTATAGTCCATCCTACACTGTAACATGGAGTTAATACTGCCTTTATTTACGTCACAGCAGCTGTGGGAAAACTGGGTTAGACACTCTTTGCATAGAAAGGCAAGACGTTAAATGGTGCCATCAATTCCTGCAAGCCAGCAGAAATAGCTTTTTTCTCTTCCTGAGAACCATGCCTGGATGGCTCCCAAGGCTGAGTGCTGGTTTTGCACATCCCACAGGAAGTTTGGATCCTCTCCTGCATCGTGGGTGGAAAAATGCCTGGTATTATCCTGACAGGTGCAATAGGTATTGAAACGTAAACCTTTCACTGATCCTAGGGAGCATATTGCCAGTCCTGGGCTTGGCTCCAGAGGAGTGTTTTGGGAGGAATTACATCTCTCCTGGTAAAGAAACAGTTCTGGAAATAGGATGCTTCAAAAAGAAAAAAAGAAGACAAAAAAAATTGGCAGCTCTTCAGATGTTCAGAATGTTCAAAGTAGTCAAAGCAGGGATGGAGCAGTGGGTGGAAGGAGGCAAAGGAAGTGGTTCAAGGTGCATCATGGCTTGTAGAGCTGTGGGAGAGCTCTGCTGTGCTGTGTGGTCAGGTAGTGAGGCCTTCCTGATTAAAAAAAGCAATAAATTACAGAATTAACCAGGTTGGAAAAGATCTCAAGGATCATCAAGACCAACCTAGCACCCAACCCTAAGAAAGATGTTGAGGTGCTGCAGTGTGTCCAAAGAAGGGCACCGAAGCTGGGGAAGGGGC
This sequence comes from Tricholaema leucomelas, assembly GCA_013400475.1. Taxonomy (NCBI): domain Eukaryota; kingdom Metazoa; phylum Chordata; class Aves; order Piciformes; family Lybiidae; genus Tricholaema lacrymosa; species Tricholaema leucomelas. The sequence continues at coordinate 542,146 of WAAF01006006.1, forward strand.
TGGAGCACAGCCCTGTGAGGAGAGGCTGTGGAAGCTGGGGGTGTGCAGCCTGCAGAAGAGGAGGCTCAGAGCAGACCTCATTGCTGTCTACAACTACCTGAATCATAGAATCAAGCAGGTAGGAAGAGACCTCCAAGCCCATCCAGGCCAACCTAGCACCCAGTCCTAGCCAGTCAACTAGACCATGGCACTAAGTGCCTCATCCTTGAGGTGGAACTTCTTGTGCTATAGTTTCATCCATTGTTCCTTTATCACAGGACACAACTGAGAAGAGTTTGTCCTCTCCCTCTGGACCCCCAGCCCTCAGATGTTTATAAACATTGCTTCAGGAGCAGAGGACATGTCTCTAGCATAGAATCATAGAATCATCCAGGTTGGCAGAGACCTCCAAGCTCATCCAGTCCAACCTAAGACCCAGCCCTGTCCAATTAACTAGACCATGGCACTGAATGCCTCACCCGTAGAATGAACCGGGTTGGAAGAGACCTCCAAGCTCATCCAGTCCAACCTAGCACCCAGCCCTAGACAATCAACCAGACCATGGCACTAAGTGCCCCATGCAGGCTTTTCCTGAACACCTCCAGGGATAGTGGCTCCACCATCCCATACCCCTGGGCAGCCCATTCCAATGGTCCCTCTGCAGCCTTCTTGTAGGATCCCTTCATGTATTGGAGGGCAGCTGAAAGGTCCCCCTGAAGCCTTCTCTTTTCTAGACTGAACAACCCCAGCTCCCTCAGCCTATTCTTAGCGCAGAGGTCCTGCAGAAGGAATATACCAGGTCGATTTGCAGGACAAGCTTTAACTGTGCCATGTAAAAGTACCCCTAGCTTGGGAAATTCCAGGCTGTTGGGAAGTGTAGGTTGTGTAGGTGGGGTCCACACTGCTGTTTGTGTTTGGCCTGTGCTCGTTAAGCTCAGTGGCTTAATGAGCAATGGCACACTAAGGGAAAAAACACCACCAGAACACCTTTTTTAAACTCTCACTCAAATCTCTCTCTAAAGTGGGGTTTGTTGTCATAGTTTTGGCAGTTGAGGGAGGATCTTCAAGAGAACAAGAGCTTGTTTTCTCTGGAAAATATGCTTTCCTTTCTTTTTTTTTCCCTTCCTTCTATTTGCACATAAGTGTTGTTATGTTTTCATTTCCATCTGGAAGGTACAATCAGCCTCTCAAAACTTCCATGTCGTAGCTTTATGAAGCAGCATCAAAGTAGGTGATAATGAGCACATTAAACATCTTCTGATGATTAACAAGGCACTTTTAAGATCTTCCTTTATCAGATGGAGGAATTTGTGTATATAAATTCATTACATGCCAGCATCTGCTCAGCCTGAATCCTTCCAGGATTTCTCATGTTTCCAAAGGCAAGCTTACAAGGGTGTTTTAGATTGGGTTGGGAGTGTGCCTGTACACTTCAAGAAGGACATTGGGTCCAGAGAAGGGCAATGAACCTGGAGAAGGGTCTGGAGAACAGGGCTGGTGAGGAGCAGCTGTGGGGACTGGAGAAGAGTCTGAGAGGACTCCCTATAATTCCCTGAAAGGAGGTTGCAGTGAGCTAGATGTTGGTCTCCCAAAGAACAAGTGATAGGGCAAGAGGAAACAGCCTCTGCTTGCACCAGGGAAAGTTTAGGTTGGATATGTGTAACAGTTCAGGTCAAGTTTAGCCTGCATGATAGGAGGAAGTTCTTGCCAGAGAAAGTGATTGGCATTGGAATGGGCTGCCCAGGGAGGTGGTGGAGTCACCGTGCCTGGAGGGATTCAAGCAAAGCCTGGATGAGGCACTTAGTGCCATGGTCTGGTTGTTTGGACAGGACTGGGTGCTAGGTTGGACTGGCTGAGCTTGAAGGTCTCTTCCAATCTGGTTGATTCTATGATTCTATGAAAGAGAACATAGTGCTGAAAAGAAGAGAGAGATGATCAGAGGGCTGGAGCACCTCTCTTATGAGGACAGGCTGAGAGAGTTGGGGTTGTGCAGTTTGCAGAAGAGAATGCTCTGAGGTGACCTTATTGTGGCCTTCCAGTATCTGAAGGGGGCTGCAATAAAGCTGGAAAGGGACATTTTAGGATGGCAGGTAGTGGCAGGACTTGGGGGGAATGGAGCAAATCTAGAAGTGGGTAGATTAGGAAGAAGTTGTTCAGCATAAGAGTGGTGAGAGCCTGGAAGGGGTTGCCCAGGGAGGTGGTGGAAACCTCATCCCTGGACGTTTTTAAGGTACAGGCTGGATGTGGCCCTGAGCAAACTGATCTAGTGTGAGGTGTCCCTGCCCATGGCAGGGGGGTTGGAACTGGACTTGAGGTCCCTTCCAGCCCTGACAATTCTGTGATTCTGTAATTAACCGTACATGTATTTGCTTACCTTTATGTTGTGCTTAAGTGGATCACTCTAGACAAGGTTTGGTCTCTTTGTGGTGGTTGCTGCGTGTTATGAGAAGGAGTTTTTGTTCACACTTTGCCTGGTGGCTTCTCAAATAGCTCTGTGGCTTTTCAGGGTGGAGTTTTTTGTCTTGGTCTGTGCCCTGAGGCTACAAATGCTTCTTACTTAATTTCATCCTATGGCAGCACAACAGTTTTCAGAGAGCAGATTAGAGGACTGAGAAAATTGAAATGCAGAAAGGTTAGTAATAGTGGTTAGATAGTGTACATGAGCTCCTATCTATATAGGAGCCTCTTTCTCCCACCTTCATCACCTGCATCTTGCAGTGTTGGTCTCCTCCTTAGTAACAAGTGATAGGTCAAGAGGAAAGAGCCTCAAGTTGCACCAGAGGAGGTTTAGGTTGAGTATTAGAAGAAACTTCTTCACTGAAAGGGTTCTCAAACACTGAAGCAGGCTCCTCAGGGAGATGGCTGAAACTTCATCCCTGGAGGGCTTCCAAAGAAGCAGAGATATGGTGCTGAGGGACATGGTTTAGCAGCAGCCTTGAAGGAATTAGAGAATGGTTGGTATTGATGTTCTTAAAGGTCTTTTCCAACCAAAACAATTCTATGAATGTATAATCTGGGCAAAATGGTAAGGAGGTGTTTGCATCCTGTTGTAAAAATGAAGCACAAGCCTGTGGAATGCCAATCCTGGCTGGAGCTGTGGCAGACTAAGGTTTCTGTTTACAAACAGCCTTTAAATACACATGCAAATGGGGACTTCTGTTTGAAATACCAAAACCATCTTCTGTCAGCTGATGTCCTTAGTTACTTTCATAGAATAGAATCATAGAATCAACCAGGTTGGAAGAAACCTCCAAGATCATCCAGTCCCACCTAGCACCCAGCCCTAGCCAATCAACCAGACCATAGCACTGATTGCCCCAGACAGGCTTTGCTTCAGCACCTCCAGGGACGGTGACTCCACCACCTCCCTGAGCAGCCTATTCCAATGCCAATCACTGACAACAACTTCCTCCTAACATCCAGCCTAGACCTGCCCTGGCACAACTTGAGACTGTGTCCCCTTGCTGTTTGCCTGGCAGAAGAGCCCAACCTCACCTGGGTACAGCCTCCCTTCAGGGAGTTGTAGACAGCAATGAGGTCTGCCCTGAGCCTCCTCTTCTGCAGGCTGCACACCCCCAGCTCCCTCAGCCTCTCCTCACAGGGCTGTGCTCCAGGCCCCTCACCAGCTTTGTCGCCCTCCGGTGGACACCTTCCAGTACCTCAACATCTCTCTTGAATGAAGGAGCCCAGAACTGGACACAGCACTCAAGCTTAGCTTAGTGCTTTTATTCGTGATTCCTTCAAACATGGTCAGTGCTATTGCTCTGGTGTAAAGATGGTAAAGAAACAGGCTTAATGAAATAATCATAATGAATATTACATGGGGGTTTAGAGCCTTCAGGCAGGAGTCTTAATATCATGGTCTACCACTTGATTGAAGAGAATCTCTTGTATGTATTATTTACATCAGATATTAGACCTGCTGTGCCCATGCCAGTAGCTGCAATCCTGGGGATTTATTAGCACCAAAAATGCTATTTATTTGGCAGAATTACCATGCAACACTTGCAGCTACAAAATAATTTCTTATAAAATAAATAGATCTTAATATCAGATAAATGACCATGAAGGCTAAGTTCAGGCTGGCTGCCTGATAGATCAGAGCCAACCCTCTGCTGGAGAGCAGCAGAGGGAGGGATGTTTAGGATATCATCTGTCACATAGAGCAGTGGTAATTTGGCTTCTGGAATCTCATTGTAAGGGTTTTTGGACTGTGTGAAGCCCCTCACTAGAGGAAGGGCATTGAGGTGCTGGGGTGGATATGAATTAGACCAATAAAGCTAGTAAAGGGTCGGAGCACAGGGCTCAGAAGGAGCAGTTGAAGGAATTGGGGTTGTTCAGTCTGGGAAAAAGAAAGTTCAGGGGAGACTTTCTGGCTCTCTACTGCTCCCTGAATCATAGAATCACAGAACCAGCCAGGTTGGAAGAGAATTCCAAGATCATACAATCATAGAATCAACAAGGTTGAAAGAGACCTCTAAGATCATCCATTCCAAGCTATCACCCAGCCCTAGCCATTCAGCTAGACCATGGCACTAAGTGCCTCATCTGTACAGTCATAGAGTCAACCAGGTTGGAAGAGAATTCCAAGATCATACAATCATAGAATCAACAAGGTTGAAAGAGCCCTCTAAGATCATCCATTCCAAGCTATCACCCAGCCCTAGCCATTCAGCTAGACCATGGCACTAAGTGCCTCATCCAGGCTTTTCTTGAACACCTGCAGAGATGGTGACTCCCCCACCTCCCCAGGCAGGAGGTTGGAGCCAGGTGGGAGTTGATCTCTTCTCCCAAGGAGCGAAATCACAGAATCATAGAATTGCTGAGGCTGGAAAAAACCTCTAAGATCATCAAGTCCAGCCTATGAACTGACACCACCACATCAGCTAAGCCATGCCACCAAGTGCCACATCCAACCTTTTCTGAGAGGCCTCCAGGGATAGTGACTCCACCACCTCACTGGGCAGTCCATTCTAGTGCCTAATCACCCCTTCTGTGAGGAAGTGCTTCCTAATATCCAACCTAAACCTCACCTGATGCAGCTTTAGACCATGCCCTCTTGTCCTGTCACAAGTTGCCAGGGAGAATAGAATAGAATAGAATAGAATGGAATAGAATAGAATCAACCATGTTGGAAGAGACCTCCAAGCTCATCCAGTCCAACCTAGCACCCAGCCCTGTCCAGTCAGCCAGACCATGGCACTAAGTGCCTCATCCAGGCTTTGCTTGAACCCCTCCAGGGACGGTGACTGCACCACCTCCCTGGGCCTGACTCCCACCTGACTCCCACCTGACCACAACTACAACAGGTGGTCTGGGTGCTGCATATGTGGCTGTAGGAGTGCACAAAGACTTCCTTCTGTTGCAGGTGAGCTGCAGTTCATGCACTAAGTGTATTTTTCTGTAAGTGCTGCAAGTGAACGTAGTGAGAAGTGGAGTTTTGCTGTTGCTGCTATCCACAGTTGTAGGTATTGCTTGGTCCATTGTAGGTATTTCTTGACCCATAAACCTACATAGGTTATGCCATGATCTGAGCTAGACCAGAACCAATTCTCTTCTGTGATTTGATTTCCCAGCTCAGTCACTGCTCAGTGAGGCTCTTGCTGAAGTTTAGGGCAGATTGGCACCTGCCAGCCAGGTGCAGGCAGAAGCTGGTGGGGAAAGGTCCTACCAAGGGATGGCTGCTGAAAGGCTCTGCCTGAGACTTGCTTCTCTGCACACCAAGGGCACTGCCACAGCTTGTGCCACACCGTGGGGGCAGCAAGGCAGAGCTGGCACCTGTGAGGAGGAGCAGTCAGGACAGGTGAGCCTCAGTTGCCCAACAAGTTATCGCAGCCCATGGCCAGCATCTTCAGGAGCAGGCTGAGGGATCAGCATGGTCAGACCTCATCTTCACTGGCTGATGTCTCAACAGGGCTCTGTCCCTTCTGCCTTCAAATCCTGCTCCTGAATCCAGTTCCCATCTGCTGCTGAGTCCAGGCTGGGACTTGCCCAGTGCCTGTCCTCACCATCAGTGGTGCCAACGGTGCCGTTGTTCTTGTTTCCTTTCCAGTGCTTTCCCGACCAATCAGACTCTCTCCCTTCCTCCCTTTCTCTTCCTTTTGGGAAGGGAGAGGGGTTCCTGGAGAGCATCTCCCACTTGCTTAGTGGCCATCCCAGCCCTAACCCATAGCAGGTTATTGTAGATTAAAACCAGCTAAATTTCATCGAGGAGACTGCAACTCGTGCATCATCTTCATTCATAACTGTGGTCTCCCAAACAAAACAAATAGTTTTGGGGATGAGTAAAGTGTTTAAGTCATGTTCTCTAAAACAATATATCTGGAATTGGTACTGCTTAGATCTTCTCTTATTCAGGCCAAGTGGTGAAGGGCTGTTTAGAGGGGCTGGTGGCAATAGCTTGAGGGGTGATGATTTGAAACCAGGTTAGATTTAGTTTGGACAGGATGAGGGGTATCGGGTTTAAACTGGCAGAGGGGAGATTGAAACTGGATGTTAGGAAGCAATTAGGAAGAGAGGATTCTCCCCCTTTATCTGCTCTCTTGAGACCCCACCTGAAGTCCTGTGTGCAGCTTTGGAGCCCCCAGCACAAGAAGGACATGGAACTCTTAGAGCCAGTCCAGAGGAGGCTACCAAGATGCTCAGAGGGCTGCAGCAGCTCTGCTATGAGGACAGGCTACAAGAGTTTGGGCTCTGCAGCCTGAAGAAGAGAAGGCTTTGAAGAGACCTTGGAGTGGCCTTCCAGTATCTGAAGGGAGCCTACAGGAGGGCTGCCAAGGGACTATTGACAAGGTCTTGTAATGACAGGATGAGGGGGAATGGGTTTGAACTGGCAGAGGGGAGATTGAAAGTAGATGTTAGGAAGGAGTTTTTTGCAGAGAGGGTGGTGAGACACTGGCACAGGTTGCCCAGGGAGGTTGTGGATGGCAGATCTTTGATCACATTCTGTGATTCTGTCATCCACAGATGGTTCACACACAGAGGTGTTCAAGACCAGATTAAATGAGGCCTTGAGTGACCTCCTCTAGTGGGAGATGTCCCTGCCTATGGCAGAGGGTTGAAACTGGATCATCCTTCAGGTCCCCTCCAACCTAAACCCTTCTATGATTCTGTGATCTAGGAACACACAAATAACAGCCTGGAGTCTTGGAAAAGAATTTGAAGAAGAACTTGGGCAAATACAATCTAAGTCAAAGCATTTTTTCCTCTGTTTCTACTCTGTCCTTTTTTCTCTCTTTTTTTTTTTGTTGTTATTATATGCTTTTTAGTTAATTTCTTTTCCAGACATGGAAGAAATACTGCCCATGGAGCTGCAGCTAACAAGCTGATTTATGGTTTGCTTCCTATAAACCCCATTTGAATTAAGATGTTAGAATTTCCTGCCCCTCATTACTTTACCCCTGATCACCAATGCAGAACTGGAAGCTATTGATTTCCAAAGCACAGAGGAACAGAAACTGCTCATTTGTTTTGGTCTCTGCTGGAAAATGAAGCTGTGCATGTTGCAGAGTGCTTCACAAAGTGTATTGTGTGGTGTGGCAGAGAGCTTGGGTACCCAACTGTTGCTTTTCAGGGGAGAAAGCTTTTGTTACATGATTCATTATGCAGAGCTGTACATATATATTCATTCTGTCATCCCTTCCTCTTAGGACAGGGAGAAGGATTCACACAGGCAGTGCAGGTGGGTTGCAGACCAGGAATAGTTTTACCCTGTGGCTGTACATTGTGCAATAAACCCTGTGTCCCTGCAGGCATGAGGGGAAAGAGGAGAATTGTTTAGCAGAGGTTAACCGGCAGGTGTTAAAATCCCGGTGCTGAGAATGCAACTTGCAGTTGTGGCTGAGCTGAACCCTAGGTTAGTGCGTTGCAGAAATGAAGTGTCCTGGCAGGGCTTTGTTTGCCAGAAGGCTAAAAAAATATGACCACAACAGCAAAGAAATGAATTCTGTGTCTATGCCTTTCTTCTTTAGGCTTTCAGAACAGCAAGTGGGGGCAAATTCAGCAGCTGAGCAAATGGGTTCAGAGCTACTTGAGTCAGCGAAGTTGTGTGCGCTCGTAATGGGCTCTGTCATGAGAGGGTGGCGATGACTGGCAGAGGAGAGCCTGCAGCTGAGGTCTTGTTTGCTGAAGGGCTTAAGCCAACCTGATTTAAATCCAGAGTGCTGCTGTCTGCCCAGAAACACAGAATCAGAGGATGGTTTGGGTCGGAAGGGACCTGTAAATGTCATTCAGTCCAACCCCCTTGCGGTCAGCAGGTTGCTAAAAGCCTCCCAGAAAACCTGACCTGGAATGGTTCTGTGGATGAGGCATCTACCACCTCTCTGGGTGCCCTGGGACAGTGTCTCACTGTCCTCAGTGGAAACAGTTTCTTCCTTCTCTCTAATCTAAATCTCCCTCTTTTGCTTCAAACCCATCACTTGTCACAGGAGGCCCTGCTAAAACGTCTGTTCCCATCTTTCCGATCAGCCCCCTTAAGTGATGAAAGGCCACCACAAGGTTTCCCTGGAGTCTTCTCTCCTCCAGCATGAAAAGCCTCCACTCTTTCAGTCTGCTCTCACAGCACAGTTGCTCCACCCCTTTCTTCCTTGACTGTGTCACATTTGTCCCAGTGTACTCTCTGAAGAGTTGGGGAGTTGTCATGGAGAAATGTAGATGAGTTGCTTGGAGCTGAAGTACAAGAGATGAGGAAAATCTCAACATAAACCCCAAAACTAAAGGAGTGGTCACTCGTGGGATCTGTCCTTGTGTCCTTGATGTGGTGTTGAGGCCATCAAGGCAGACAGTGCATTTTGGGACACTGTTCCTTGCAGACACAAGAAGTTTTGAGTTAAACCCAAAGCCCTTCTAGGCTGGTCGACACCATAAATGTAACTGCTGGCCACAAAGGACAGCACAGGGCTGCACTTCAGGTTCTTCACATGGTAAGTGACTGACACCTGTCATATGTCTGGAGAGAAGACTGAGAGGAGATCTCATCAATATGTACAAATACCTGAAGGGTGGATGTCAAGTGGCTGGGGCTGGACCCTCTCCAGCAGATCCCTGTCTCTCTTAAACTGACTACCTCTTCAGGTGAATCTTTCCATGCCCTTATACTGGTAATCCTGAAAGGTAACTGGGTTCTGATCTGCTCTCCTCAGACCCCACCTGGAGTCCTGTGTGCAATTCTGGAGCCCCCAACACAAGAAGGACATGGAACTCTTAGAACCAGTCCAGAGGAGGCCACCAAGATGCTCAGAGGGCTGCAGCAGCTCTGCTGTGAGGACAGGCTGTGAGAATTGGGGCTCTGCAGCCTGGAGAAGGCTTTGAGGAGACCTTGGAGTGGCCTTCCAGGATCTGAAGGGAGCCTACAGGAGGGCTGGCAAGGGACTATTGACAAGGGCTTGTAATGACAGGACGAGGAGGAATGGGTTTAAAGTGGCAGAGGGGAGATTGAAACAGGATGTTAGGAAGGAGTTTTTTGCAGTGAGGATGGTGAGACTTTGGCACAGATTGCCCAGAGAGGTTGTGGAGCACAGAATCACAGAATGCGATCAAAGATCACACCTCCCTTCCTCCATTCCAGGTCGGATAAGGCCTTGAGTGACCTGTTCTAGTGGGAGGTGTCCCTGCCTATGGCAGGGGGTTGGAAGTGGATGATCTTTGAGGTCCCTTCCAACCTAAAGCATTCTGTGATTCCATGATTCTGCCATGATGTCTGAATCTGTCTGGTGTGAGACAGTATTGGCTGTTGGTATTTGGGTTTGACTAGCCTGGTGTTTCATATTAAGCAAAAATGTGCTGTGGTAGAGCATTTCCATACCCTTACAAGATGAAGCCTGTGCATGAAAGGTGGGCTGGGGAAATTCCAGGTCTTGAAATCAGGGAATTGGAAAGATTGTGCATCAGAGTGGATCAGACTCCTGGAAGGGAACATTGGCATTATTATTTCTGTGCTCTGCTGATGAGTCATGCGAGGAGAAGAGGATCTCAAGATTCAGTTTGAGATTCTGTAGCTTGCAATAAGGAATAAAAACAGCACAAGGACTTACAGGAAGGGAGGGCAGAATGTTTAAACATTGCTCCATCCTTCCTGGAGAGAGGCTGGAAACAGCCACTTCATGTGAAGGATTTCACAACCTCATCTGTGACACCAGAAGATGGAGAAAGTCTGCTGCAGGGGTCAGCCAGTGTGCAGCAGACACGCGTGGGGACATCCTTCGGGAGGCTCCAAGAGCCCACGGCTGGCTCATGCTGTTTACAAAATCCCTTCTTCTCTGGAGAGGCACAAGACAGCCAAGCTGTGGTTTCAAGCTCTTGGTCTGGATATCTTCCTGGTTTGTGTAGGATGTGTGGTAGTCAGTACTACAGTCTGCAATATTTCATCCCTCAATATGTGCCGAAATACTTTTCCTTCCTCTCACTTTTTCCATCCTCGCTCATTCCAGGCAAGCTGATCGAGGATGGGTTGTGGCCAGAGAGGGGACAGAGTGCAGAGGAGGAATGGAATCATTTCCCACAGGGAAGAAATTCTTTCTGTACTGAGACAAGTCAAATAATCCTGATGTCAGTAACTGACCAGATTTGTATTTGCAGACCTCCCTGTGTGTGGCTGGGAGCTGCATTGACAAGGGGATGCAGCCTCAAGCTGTGCCGGGGGAGGTCTAGGCTGGATGTTAGGAGGAAGTTGTTGGCAGAGAGAGTGATTGGCATTGGAATGGGCTGCCCAGGGAGGTGGTGCAGTCACCGTCCCTGGAGGTGTTGAAGCAAAGCCTGCATGAGGCACTTAGTGCCATGGTCTGGTTGATTAGCTAGGGCTGGGTGCTAGGTCGGACTGACTGAGCTTGGAGGCATCTTCCAGCCTGGCTGATTCTATGATTCTATGAAAGGATGAGTTAATAGCATCTCCAGTTGGTTCCTCATGCAGGTGGATGTGAGACTGAGCTGCTGTGATTTCTCCTCAGCTTCCTAAACTTTTCCCCATTTCCTAGGGGAATTTTTCATTTAAGAGGAGTTCCTCCAACTGGTCTTAACCCGACTGCAGCACATCAACAGTGAGCAATGCAGTCAAGGGACTACCCTTGTGCAAACTCTGCTTTCCTCGTGAAGGCTCCTTCGCCTCACACATGCCTCCCGTACCTCATTTATCACCTTAAGCACTTTAAAAGCAGGAAATTTTCCCAAACCACTCACAAAAGAAATATTTTCTTAGGCTTTAGACCAGCATTCAAACCTTGTGGAGAAACTAAAGGGAAGCTCCTGTGTTCTAGACCTGCAGCCAGGGGAAGCAATAACATTAGAAGAAGAATATTAGCAAAAGAAAGAGATTTTTCATTTTAAATTATTCTTGGGAGAGCAAATTAAATTGCACTTAACCAAAGAATACAGATAACAGTATTAGGTATAATAGAGCATTTTAATTACTAAGAAAAACAAATGTACATGTCTGTAAGTGTAATTAAAGGAGTGCTGCATTTGCTGTGCATTAGTGTGACTTGTGTGTCTGCAGCGCGGTAATTGATGCAATTCATCACTCGTTTTGGACGTGAGGTTGTGGCTCCTGTGAAGCTGTAGGAGAAGACAGGAATTCAGCACTGGCATGCAGGCTGTTTGACAGGGTGCCTGACCACTGATAGGGCTGAGCTGTCATAGAATCACAGAGTTAACCAGGTTGGAAAAGACCTTCGAGATCATCGAGTCCAACCTAACATTTAACACGTTCTAATTACCTAAACCATGGCACCAAGTACCTCATCAAGCCTCCTTTTAAACACCTCCAGGAATGGTGACTCCACCACCTCCCTGGGCAGCCCATCCCAATGCCAATCACTCTCTCTGGGAAGAACTTCTTCCTAACATCCAGCCTGAACCTGCCCTGATGCAGCTTGAGGCTGCGTCCCCTCCTTCTGTCACTGCTTGCCCGGCAGAAGAGACCACCCCCACCTGGCTACAGCCTCCCTTCAGGTAGTTGTAGAGAGCAGTGAGGTCTGCCAGGGACAGGACAAGGAGCAGTGGGTGGAAGCTGAGGCATAGGAAGTTCCATGTAAACTTGAGGAGGATTTTTTTTCCCTGTGAGGGTGACAGAACACTGGAACAGGCTGCCCAGGGGCGTTGTGGAGTCTCTCTCTCTAGACCCACCTGGATGCGTTCCTGGTATAGGTGCTCCTCCTCTGGCAGGGGGGTTGGATTGGATGAGCTTTTGAGGTCCCTTCCAGACCCTAATGTTCTGATTGTGTGATTCTCCTGAGCCTCTTCTTCTCCAGGCTGAACAATCCCAGAAGTTCAGGCTGGATGCTGGAAAATATTTCTTTCCAGAGAGGGTTCTCAAACATTGGACTGGTCTACCCAGGGCAGTGCTGGAGTCACCATCCCAAGAGGTGTTTAAGCAGTGTGTGGACATGGTTTAGTATTGGCCTTTCAATGCTGGGTCAAAGGTTGGACTGGGTGATCTTTGGGGTCTCTTCCAACCTGCTTGATTCTATGATTCTAAAAATAAATACATTTTCTGTGAGAGAGACATAAAAAGGCTGAGGGCAAGTCTTGCATGTGAGGCTGCTAAAAGAGTTCAGAAGATCTGCACCAGCCTGAGCAAAGCACGAGAGCTCTGTTGCCATTGGAAGGAACCTAAGGGAGAAGGAGCTTCCAGTAACTCATGTTACAGGAGGGCTATGGATGTGCTGGAAGGTGTCCAGAGAAAGGCCATGAGGATGAGCAGAGGGCTGGAGCTGCTCTTCTATGAGGAGAGCCTGAGGGAGTTGGGGCTGTTCAGTCTGGAGAGGAGACAGCTCCAAGGTGACCTTATTGTGGCCTTTCAGTATCTTAAGGGAGCCTACAAGAAAGCTGGGGAGGGACTTTTAGGGCATCAGACAGTGGACTGGGGTGGGGGGGGGGGGATGGAGCAAAGCTGGAAATGGGGAGATTCAGCCTGGATGTTAGGAAGAAGTTCTTCAGCATGAGGGTGGTGAGAGCCTGGCAGAGGTTGCCCAGGGAGGTATTGGAAGCCTCATCCCTGGTGGTGTTTAAGGCCAGGCTGGATGAGGCTGTAGACAGCCTGCTGTAGTGTGAGGTGTCTCTGCCTGTGGCAGTGGGTTTGAAACTAGCTGACCCTTGTGGTCCCTTCCAGCCCTGACTGATTCTGTGATTGCCTTGTGGAACACGTCTGTGCACAAAGGCTTTCAGAAAGGTGATACCTGGGGAGATGAACAAGAGCAAACCTTTGAATTTACATTGCATGTCTGATAGCAGGCAGGGCTGGTTGGCATGGAGAACCACATGGGCCTGGGAGAAAGGCTTCTCAGCAGCAGAAAGCAATGGAGAGGACTTAACTCACAACACAGGCTTCTGCTCCTTAAGCCTCTCTTCAGTACTGGAGAATGATTCCTGGATCTCCAGCTGGGGCAGCAATGAGGCTGATTTACTTTTCTTTTCACTAACTCTCTGCTTTCCTTTTGGAACTTCTTGATTTCCTTAAGCTCAAAGAAAGCTGCCAGCTGTCTTGGGACATCACCCTGAGCCATGGAAATCAGAATGATTCATTAGCCTCCAAAGGCTGAGCTCAAAGCTCAAAACCCTTTTCAGACTCTCAGTAAGAGACATGGATTAGGGAAGGATCTTGATTTCCATCTCCCAGAGAGCTGCCAAATTCCCTTCTCCGCTCCTCTGGTTCTTATGCCACTCTTTAATGCAGTGCATCAAATAACATGACTAATATCTGTCATGTGTTGCTTGTCCTTCTGGGCCTTTGTGGAGGGAGAAATGTCTGCATTGCTTTGACTGGCTCCTTTTGGGGTTTTCAATCAGAATGTGTGTAACTGTGTAGGTAGCAGCAGGGTAAGGAGGCATGGGGTAAGGTGTGAATGCAGACTGAAGCACTTTTTGCTTCCAGAAAGAGTGTATTCCACTCTGAGGCTAATTCCAACGTCAGACCTGCTCTGTCTGATGAACTTAGGGCTGTAGCAGTATATGGTGAGGCTCCAGTGGGAGCAAGTCTGTAGAGCAAGCTGGTGCTGAGGACCTGCTGGCTGCATTTGCTGGCTTTTTGTTCTGACTTGTTGAGGTCTGGTACCAGAGGAAAGCAGCCTTTACCAGGGCATCGAGGATTTTCCTGCGATGTGCTTCTCAGTTTTGCTTCATCTCTAAGTCATCCAACCCCACAAGGTGAAACAAGGCTCTGGAAGCAGGGAATACTGCACAGAACCCCACTCCTTGCCTGAACTAAATCTGTGGTGTGTCTGTAGCTCCTAAAATGATGTTGATCAGAGCAAGGGAAGCTGTAAAAATGTAAAACCTTGTGCTAAAAGGTGAGAGGAACTCACTGCAGGCTTGTCCCAGGGCATTACTTAGAATGGTTTGGGTTGGAAAAGACCATTAAAGGGCATCCAGCCCAGCTCCCCTGCAGCCAGCAGGACCATCTGCAACTAGAGCAGGTTATTCAGAGCCCCAAACAACCTGACCTGGAATGGTTCCAGGCATGGGGCATCTACCATCTATTTGGGCAAGCTGGGCCAGCATCTCACCACCCTCATAAAGAATTTCTTCCTTCTCTCTATTCTGAATCTCCCTCTTTTAGTTTAAAGCCATCACTTCTTGTTCTGTCACCACAGGACAAAACTTCTGCTCTACAGTCTGTCCCCAGCTTTCTGGTTACTCCCTTGAAGCACTGAAAGGCCACCAGAAGGTCTCTCTGGAGCCTTCTCTTCTCCAGGCTGAACAAGCCCACCTGGGCTCAGAGCAGAGAGTTTCCAACCCTCCTGTCATTGCTGTGGCCTCCTCTGGTCTCACTCTAAGAGGTCCCTGTCTCTGCTGTACTGAGGGCTCCAAAGGTTAAGGTTATTTTAATGAGCCAGTTCCTATTAGCTCTATCCAGAAACTCGAAGTATGAAAACATGTGAAATACACAAGTAGCTTACTGGACACTATTGCTTAGGAAGGTATCTCACCACCTTCACTGGAAAAATCTTCTTCCTTTTACCTACTCTAAAATGCACCTCAAAAAAATGTTGCTGTTTTATTACCCTGCTAATAAAAGAACCAGGGACACCACCACTAGAAGCTTACAAAGAACTACAGAAGTAACCAGGTTGGAAAAGACCTAAAGGATCATCAAGTCCAACCTATCACCTAACCCTTCTAATTAACTAAACTCTGGCACTAAGTGCCTCATCCAGCCTCCTCTTAAACACCTCCAGGGATGGTGACTCAACCAGCTCCCTGGGCAGCCCATTCCAATGCCAGTCACTCTTGCTGTGAAGAGCTTCTTCCTAACATCCAGCCCAGAGCCCTGAGGCTGTACCCTCTTCTTCTGTCACTGCTTGCCTGGTAGAAGAGACCAACCCCACCTGGCTACAAGCTACAACCTCCCTTCAGGTAGTTGTAGACAGCAATGAGGTCTGCCCTGAGCATCCTCTTCTGTAGGCTGCACCCCCCCAGCTCCCTCAGCCTCTCCTCATAGCGCTGTGCTCCAGGCCTCTCCCCAGCCTTGGTAGCCTCCCCTGGACACGTTGAATCACCTCAACATCTTTTCTCAGTTGAGGAGCCCAGAACTGGACACAGCACTCAAGGCATGTCCTAACCAATGCTGAGTACAAGGGCAGAATGATTTCCCTTGTCCTGCTGGCCACAGTGTTTCTGCTCCAGGCCAGGATGCCATTGGCCTTCTTGGCCACCTGGGCACACTGCTGGCTTATGTTCAAATACTGCCAACCAGTACCCTCAGGTCCCTCTCTGCCTGGCTGCTCTTCAGCCACTCTGTCTCCAGCCTGTAGCATTGCTTGGGGTTGTTGTGGCCAAAGTGCAGAACCTGGTACTTGGACTTGTTCAAACTCCTGGCATTGGACTGTGCCCATCTGTCCAGCCTGTCCAGGTTCCTCTGCACACCACAGCCTTTACTTTCTAGACTGCCAACTCTTGTTCTCTGCTTAACTGATGGACACCTCTCTCTCTCTCTCTCCCCCCTTCTCTCTCCTCTGCTCTCTTTTTCTTTCTCTTTCTCTCTGTCTCTTTCTCTTTCTATCTCTTTCTCTTTCTCATTTTCTCTCTTTCTATCTTTGTCTCTCTTTCTTTCTCTTAGTCTTTCTCTTTCTCATTTTCTCTCTATTTCTCTTTCTCATTTTCTCTCTCTATTTCTCTTTTTCTCTCTCTCTCTTTAGCTCTCTTTCTCAATTTCTTTCTGTCTTTCTCTCTCTGTCTTTCTCTCTCACTTTCTCTCT
The DNA here is from genome assembly GCA_013400475.1 of Tricholaema leucomelas. NCBI lineage: Eukaryota > Metazoa > Chordata > Aves > Piciformes > Lybiidae > Tricholaema lacrymosa > Tricholaema leucomelas. Next base: position 558,312 of record WAAF01006006.1, read on the forward strand.
CTCTTTCTCTCTCACCCTGCCGCTCCCCTGCACCAGCATAGTCCTTAACGTGCCTCCTGTGCAAATTACTTGTGTTAGTTCAGCCTGTCTCTAATAATCAATCTCCATAATCTGGTTTTCTCCATTCATTGATTGCCCCAAATATGATTTTGCAAGGCAAAGATCCCCGAGTCCTAACCAGAAAAATGACAGGCAGTCCTTTTTTTTTGGGTAATCTCCACATTTGACGCATGAAAGAAGGCTAAATTCCTGTTTGAATAAACAACATAATAAGGTTATTGAGAATAAGGCCATTACTATATAAAATTATGTCTAAGTGGCAGATATAATTAACATTGGATTGTAATTACACTAATTACAAGTCACATTAAGATACTCCAGTAATGACAAAGTGAGCACCCTATAATTGAATGGAATAAGCAGGGAAACATGCTGCTCACACTAATTACCTAAATGAGCTAATATGTCTTCAGAGTGACAGTTGTGCTCGGTGTTATTACACAGGGAAGACAATTTTCTAAGTTTAAAAAAAAAATAAAATTAAAGAAGAAGAAGGGAAAAAAAAATCAAATCTAATTTCCTCTCTCTCTCTCTCTCTCTCTCTCTCTCTCTCTTCCTTCTCTTCAGGCCCCGTTTCAAATCAGCAGCAGCTTCAGAATTTCTCTCTCCAGCCAAAAATAGAGAGATCCCACAGTTTAAGGCTCCTCTAATTTTCCTCAGCCAAGGCTAATTTTTTTTTTTCTTCCAGGGCTGTGCTGTGGTTTTGCTGCTTTTAAAAGTATCACAGTATCACACAGTATCACAGTATTACCAAGGTTGGAAGAGGCCTCATAGATCATCAAGTCCAAGCTGTTACCACAGAGGTCAAGGCTAGACCAAGTGCCATGTCCAATCCTGCCTTGAACAGCTCCAGGGATGGCGACTCCACCACCTCCCTGGGCAGCCCATTCCAGTAGCCAATGACTCTCTCAGTGAAGAACTTTCTCCTCACCTCAAGCCTAAATTTCCTGGCTTGTTTGTTGTGTGTTTGCTGGTAGATCATTCTCACAAGCCAATCCATTCTGAGATATATTTTTTTAGGGCCATCTAAACGTGCAAAACAAACAAAATCATGTAACTTAAGCTCAGCCTGCCTCTGCAGCATAAAGCATCCTTATTCCTTTGGCTCCAGAGTAACAAACATGGCTTATAACAGTCTGGCTCCAGTTGTGCCCTTGAGAGTGGTAAAATTTGAATTATTCAAGGCAATTAGTGGGAGCATTGCTGTGGAACTCGAATTTCAGCTCCAGCTTCTAAGAATAATAGAGAAAAAAAACCCACCCAAACCCTAATATAAGAATAGGAATTCCTCATATTGTGGGAAAGAAAAAAAATGTGGATTGCTTTCTGGTTTTTTTGTTTGTTGTTTTTTTTTTTCTTTAAACACCTCCAACTGTTTGGGACTCTGAGTTGAGAGGGAATAAAAAGAAATAACATAACAGACACTGGAACAGTCTAAAATAGTTTGCTAAGGATGAAGAAAAACCCCAAAGCAGTGGAGAGGCAGTGTGCTTCCTCAGGTTATCATAGAATCAAGCAGGTTGGAAGAGATCTCCAAGATCATTCAGTCCAAACTATCACTCAGCCCTAGCCAATCAACTAGACCATGGCACTAAGTGAGGGAGCTGAGACTGAGGGAGCTGGGAGTGTGCAGCCTGAAGAAGAGGAGGCTCAGGGCAGACCTCATTGCTGTCTGCAGCTACCTGAAGGGAGGCTGTAGCCAGGTGGGGTTGGTCTCTCCTCCCAGGCAACCAGCAAGAGAACAAGGGGACACAGTCTCAAGTTGTGCCAGGGCAGGTCTAGGCTGGATGTTAGGAGGAAGTTGTTGGCAGAGAGAGTGATTGGCATTGGAATGGGCTGCCCAGGGAGGTGGTGGAGTCACTGTGCCTGGAGCTGTTCAAGCAACGCCTGGCTGAGGCACTTAATGCCATGGTCTGGTTGATTGTCAAGGGCTGGGTGCTTGGTTGGACTGAATGATCTTGGAGTCGTCTTCCAACCTGCTTAATTCTAAAGGGCTCTTCCAATCAAAATGTTTCCAACTGATTTTGTGATTCTGCACTTCAAAGAAGTAAGGAAGATTCACAGTGTTCTTGTTCTTGCAAAGTAGTTCTTTAGCAAAGATGAAGTCCTAGGAGAGGAAAGCAAAAGGAGTCAATTTGAAAGAGAGTTAAGGGGAGGGGACACTAGGGAGATGTGGTGAAGTAGCTCCAGACAACTCAACAAAATGAGGAGAAAAAAACAGAGAAGGAAATGAAAGTAAGAAGAAAGAAAAGAGGAAAAGGAGAAAAAGGATAAAAATGAGAAAATAAAAGATAAATATAGAGGAAAGGGCAATGAGAGGAGCACAGGTAGTATCAGGCATTTTTTACATGGCAGAGGATAAACACATTTGAAATACGAGGGGAAAGGAAAGCAAAATGTTAGGGTAACATGGAAAGGAGAAAGGGGATAATGAAGAGGAGTAGATGGATGAGGCACTTAGTGCCATGGTCTAGTTGATTGAACAGGGCTGGGTGCTAGGTTGGACTGGATGAGCTTGGAGGTCTCTTCCAACCTGCTTGATTCTATGATTCTATAATTCTGTGATTGGGTCTTGACTGGGATACAGCCAGCAATGGAATGTGAGTGTTCAAGAAGGAAAGCAGCTTATTTCTTTCTCTTGGCCTTAAAGAGACTGTCCAGAAGTAGTTCAGATTCAGACAACTCTGTTCTGCACAGTGAAAATATTATCTGACATACAAAGAATCACCAATCTGAGGGATCCTTGCACCATCCCCTACTATTCTTACTGTAAATAAAGTTCTAGGTCTGCTTAAAACCTTTGATCTGAACTCTACTTGAGTCTTGCATCACAGAATGGTTTAGGTTGGAAGGAACCTCAAAGATCATCCAGTTCAGACCCATTGCCATAGGCAGGGACACCTCCCACTAGAACAGGTGGCTCAAGGCCTCATCCAGCCTGGCCTTGAACACCTCCAGGGAGGTTGTGGAGCACAGAATCACAGAATGTGAGCTTTGATCACATTCTGTGATTCTGTGCTCCACAACCTCCCTGAGCAGCCTGTGCCAGTGTCTCACCACCCTCACTGCTAAGAACTCCTTCCTAACATCTACTTTCAATCTCCCCTCTGCCAGTTCTACCTTATTCCTTCTCAAGTAGATTTATTTAAGGGCTTAGCTGAGTATATAAACATGGAAATACTTCCTTGTGAAAGATGGAAGTGCCCAAGCTGGCAGCTTTTGATAACTGAGAGTAAAAGGAACTAGAAGAATATTCATATTGATACTGGCAGTAAGGCTGATTCATTAATCTGCAGATCTGTGTTTTACAACTGTCTAGCAAAACAACGTTGCTTATATTAATTAATTCCTTAGTTGAGCAAAGAAATGAAAAAGATTTTAAGAAAAAAAGAGTCATATTTATAGAAGTCTGAAGTTGGTTTGGTTTTGTTGTTTGGGTTGGTTTTTTTTTGACTGAGAGCATTATCCATAAAAAAGTTACCTGAGAATTTCCATTGCGGAGCAAATCACGATTTAAATTCACCAAACTCCTAACCCAAATCAAACAAATAATTCTAACAGATTCTCAGCTCTTCTTAAACAGATGACTCTGTGTTTGCAACTGAATGTTTGATAAATGAAAAGACACAAAATGTTCTACTTTTCAGCACATTTTTTTCCTCACAGCTGGTGCACAGACTGAGACCGAGTGTATGTTAGCTTGAGCCATGATTTCTCAAGTGGAGCTTTGATATATTTAGCTCCACATATATTTAGACTTTATGGAAGTGAATTGATTTTTTTTGGTGACTTTGGAAAATGTTGTTGAGTTGGACTTTGGTCTAGCTGAAAATTGTCACTGATGCTTCTTGATGCCATGGCCATAGAAGTCATAGAATCATAGAATCATGTGCTGAGAATTCATAGAATTATGGAATCAGAAAATCATAGAAGCATATGCTGAGAATTCATAGAATCATGGAATCATAGAAGCATAGAATCATATGCTGAGAATTCACACAGTCTCACAGTATCACCAGGGTTGGAAGAGACCTCACAGATCATCAAGTCCAACCCGTTACCACAGAGCTCAAGGCTAGACCATGGCACCAAGTGATGATTCATAGAATCATGGAATCATAGAAGCATAGAATCATATGCTGAGAATTCATAGAATGATAGAATGATAGAATCATATGCTGGTAATTCAAAGAATCTTGGAATCATAGAATCACATGTGGAGAATTCATAGAATCATAGTATCATATGCTGAGAATTCACAGAATCATAGATTCATAGATTCATAGAATCATGCTGAGCATTCATAGAATCATATGCTGAGAATTCATAGAATCATATGCTGAGCATCCACAGAATCATCATATGCTGAGAATTCATAGAATAATATGCTGAGAATTCATAGAATCATAGAATCATATGCTGAGAATTCATAGAATCATATGCTGAGCATCCACAGAATCATAAAATCATATGCTGAGAATTCATTGAATCATAGATTCATAGGATGAGCATTTATAGAATCATAGAATCATATGCTGAGAATTCATAGAATCATGGATTCATAGATTCATAGAATCATATGCTGAGCATCCATAGAATCATATGCTGAGAATTCACAGAATCATAGAATCATAGATTCATTGAATCATATGCTGAGCATCCACAGAATCATAGAATCATAGCTAAGAAATCATAGATTCACAGATTCATAGAATCATATGCTGAGCATCCACAGAATCATAAAATCATATGCTGAGAATTCATTGAATCATAGATTCATAGGATGAGCATTTATAGAATCATAGAATCATATGCTGAGAATTCATAGAATCATGGATTCATAGATTCATAGAATCATATGCTGAGCATCCATAGAATCATATGCTGAGAATTCACAGAATCATAGAATCATAGATTCATTGAATCATATGCTGAGTCTTCATAGAATCATAGAATCATATGCTGAGAATTCATAGAATCATGGATTCATAGATTCATAGAATCATATGCTGAGCATCCACAGAATCATAGAATCATAGCTAAGAAATCATAGATTCACAGATTCATAGAATCATATGCTGAGCATCCACAGAATCATAGAATCATATGCTGAGAATTCATAGAATCATAGATTCATATGATGAGCATTTATAGAATCATATGCTGAGAATTCATAGAATCATAGATTCATAGATTCATTGAATCATAGGCTGAGCATCCACAGAATCATAGAATCAGAGCTAAGAAATCATAGATTCACAGATTCATAGAATCATATGCTGAGCATCCACAGAATCATAGAATCAGAGCTAAGAAATCATAGATTCACAGATGCATAGAATCATATGCTGAGCATCCACAGAATCATAAAATCATATGCTGAGAATTCATAGAATATGCTGAGAATTCATAGAATCATGGATTCATAGAATCATATGCTGAGCATCCACAGAATCATAGAATCATAGCTGAGAATTCATAGAATCATAGATTCATAGAATCATATGCTGAGCATCCACAGAATCATAGAATCATAGCTGAGAATTCATAGAATCATAGATTCATAGAATCATATGCTGAGCATTCGCAGAAAATAGAATCATATGCTGAGCATGATAGAAAGATAGATTCTTAGAATCACAGATTCATAGAATCACATGCTGAGTATTCATAGAATCATGGATTCATAGAATCTAATGCTGAGCATTCATAGAATCATATGCTGAGAGAATTCTTAGAATCATCGATCCATAGATTCATAAAATCATAAGCTGAGCATCCACAGAATCACAGAATCATATGCTGAGAATTAATAGAATATAGAATCATATGCTGAGCATCATAGAAACATGGATTCTTAGAATCACAGATTGATAGAATCACATACTGAGAATTCATAGAATCACAGAATAATAGAAGCATAAAATCACATGCTGAGAATTCGTAGAATCACAGAATCATATGCTGAGCATTCAGAGAATCAGAGATTCATAGAATCATATGCTGAGCATTCATAGAATCATAGAAGCATAAAATCATATGCTGAGAATTCATAGAATCATATGCTTAGAATTTATAGAATCATAGAATCAGTCAGGGTTTGAAGAGACCACAAGGATCAGCCAGTTCCAAACCCCCTGCCATGGTCAGGGATACCCTACCCTAGATCAGGCTTCCCACAGCCTCATCCAGCCTGGCCTTGAACACATCCAGGGATGAGGCTTCCAGCACCTCCCTGAGCAACCCATTCCAGGCTCTCACCTCTCTCATGCTGAGCAACTTCCTCCTCATGTCCACTCTGAATCTCCCCACCTCCAGCTTTGCTGCATTCCCCCCAGTCCTGTCACTATCTGATAGCCTAAAAATTCCTGGCTCCGAGGACTCCAGTGTGAAGCACTCAAGAGACTCTTCCCTTTCCCAACTAATTCCCATCAGTAAGTTTGCAGATGACACCAAGCTAGGAGCAGGTGTTGATTTGTTGGAGGGTAGGAGAGCCCTGCAGAGGGACCTAGACAGGCTGGATAGGTGGGCAGAGGCCAATGGGATGAAATTTAACAAGGCCAAGTGCAGGCTGCAACAACCCCAAGCAACGCTACAGGCTGGGGACAGAGTGGCTGAGAGCAGCCAGGAAGAAAGAGACCAGGGGGTACTGGTGGGTAGTAGGCTGAAGATGAGGCAGCAGTGTGCCCAGGTGGGCAGGAGAGCCAATGGCATCCTGGGCTGGCTCAGGAGCAGTGTGGCCAGCAGGACAAGGGAGGTTATTCTGCCCCTGGACTCAGCACTGCTCAGGCCACACCTTGAGTGCTGTGTCCAGTTCTGGGCTCCTCCATTCAAGAGAGATGTTGAGGTACTGGAAGGTGTCCAGAGAAGGGCAGCAAGGCTGGGGAGGGACCTGGAGCAGAGCCCTGTGAGGAGAGGCTGAGGGAGCTGGGGGTGTGCAGCCTGCAGAAGAGGAGGCTTAGGGCAGACCTCATTGCTGTCTACAACTACCTGAAGGGAGGCTGTAGCCAGGTGGGGTTGGTCTCTTCTCCCAGAAAACCAGCAACAGAACAAGGGGACACAGTCTCCAGTTGTGCCAGGGGAGGTCTAGGCTGAATGTTAGGAGGAAGTTGTTGGCAGAGAGAGTGATTGGCATTGGAATGGGCTGCCCAGGGAGGTGGTGGAGTCGTTGTCCCTGGAGCTGTTCAAGAAAAGCCTGGCTGGGGCACCTAGTGCCATGGTCTGGTTGATTGTCTAGGGCCGGGTAATAAGTTGGACTGGATGATCTTGGAGGTCACTTCCTCTATCCTATTCTATTCTACTCACATGGAATCTTCCACCCAGGTAGAAGCAGTTGTAGGTTCCCTGCTTTAATGCAGTCATAGCAGAATGTTTCTGAGGAGCTGTTTATTGGGATGGTGCAGCATGTTGGAGGCGTATCGGAGACGTGCAGGAAAAATAAAGACACCTGGGATTTGCTTCAGCGTTTTTTAATAATAGTTAACATGTTAGAAAATATTTAACTTGGCAGAAACTTTCAGTCTAAATGCCTGTTTGCCTACCTAGCCTGGTAATAAAAAAGGCAATTTCATATTTGCATTGCTGTTCCCTAGGTGTGACTTCACTTACACACCTGCTGGCACAGTCCTTGAGTCATTGCAGTAATTACCAACATGCTTAATGTCATTGAGAAGCTTTATAAGCTCCTTGTTAAACAGATCCCCACCTTCCACAGAAATAATCACTAGAGACATTCTGCTGATACTGCCTTCAGTTTGGGGCTCCCCAGTTGAAGAGGGACAGGGATCTGCTGGAGAGGGTCCAGTAGAGGGCTGCGAGGATGATTAGGGGACTGGAGCACTGCCTGATGAGGAGAGGCTGAGGGACCTGGGGCTGTTTAGTCTAGCCACACTGTTCCTGATGCTGGCCAGGATGCCATTTGCTCTCCTGGCCACCTGGGCACACTGCTGGCTCATGTTCAGCAACTATCTACCAGCATCTCCAGGTCCCTCCCTGTGTGGCTGTTCTCCAGCCACTCTGTCCTGGGAGTCAAAGCACAGTTCAGCTACTATCTACCAGCACTTCCAGGTCCCTGTCTGCATGGCTGCTCTCCAACCACTCTGTCCTGGGAGTCAAATCACAGTTCAGCTACTATCTACCAGCACTTCTAGGTCCCTGTCTGCATGGCTGCTCTCCAGCCACTCTGTCTGGAAGTCAAATCACAAAAAAGAAGTAGTTATAACACAAAGCAGGGCATTAAGGATCTTAACCTGGTCAAACTCTTGCTTCACTGAACCCATAAATGAAGGTGGTGATGGTGAAACTCTGCGCTGTGAAGGAGGAGACCTGCATCTGAACTAAATGTGACAACAGAAGTAATAATCCTCTGGGGTTTACTCTGTAATCACCTGTCTTTGGTGAATCACTTTTTTAACATGTTGCAAACCTTTATGCCTTGTAAAGAATACAACATCAAATTGAGACCCAGACCTTTCTGGGTAGCGTGGGAAAGGGTAGACAGCGGAGAATGAGAAACTGAGGTTCTTGTCTTTGCTTAGGAGAAGAGAAAGACTTTGATGGTACAAAATCTCCTCCAAAGCCAATGTGAAATCTTGACTTTAGGAAGCCCAGCTTTGGTTCAAACTTTTGTCTGAGAAGGTGGTGACTCTCTAAAGCTCTGTTTGATGAAAGCAATGTGCATAAGGATTAGGTGTCTGGACTCAGCTGCTTTGCTTTGCAACCTGTTAGTCCTTCTTTGGAGCTAGCAGCCTTGAAATTCTGCATTTCTCAGCCAAACACGAGTTTGATATTGCCTTACTCATGGATGTGTGGTCCTGTGAGAAGAACAGAGCTTCTACCCTTTGAAGTTCCTGCTCCCACAGCCCACCAGCCACTCAACTTGTCCGTCATCACTCCCCTCCACCAGCACCAGCTTCGGGTATATGGAAAAGGACAAGAAAGAAAACATGAATTTGTTTTTTCTGTAGCCTGTTGAAGTGCAAAATGATCTCATTGTTGTCTACAATTACCTGAAGGGACGTTGTGGAGAGGCTGCTGCTGGGCTCTTCTCACAGGTCATTGGAGACAGAACAAAAGGGAATGGCCTCAAGCTGAGACTAGTAAGGTTTAGATTGGGCATTAGGGAAAAGTTTTTCCACAGAGAGAGTGGTCAGGGCCTGGAATGAGCTGCCCAGGGAAGCAGTGGAGTCACCCGCCCTGGATGTGTTTAAGGGTTGTTTGGATGTGGTGCTTAGGGCTATGGTTTAAGGTGAATCTTGTAGAGTTCTAGATTGGACTTGGTGATCCTGAGGGGCTTTTCCAGCCTGCATGTTGCTGTGATTCTGTGAGAAACAAAAAAACGAGTAGGAGATGTCTCTGGCATAGTGCACTTTGTGTACCTGAAATCCCATGGAGCAAGGCAGAGCTTCTCCAGAACAAACACTCTGGTCCAGAGGAGGATAAAGAAGCTGGTGAAAGGGATGGAGAATAAATCTTATGAGGAGCAACTGAGGGAGTGAAACAGAGGAGGCTGAGGGCAGACCTCATTGCTGCCTACAGCTACCTGAAGGGACATGGTGGAGAGGATGCTGCTGGGCTCTTCTCACAGGTCATTTGAGACAGAATAAGAGGGAATGGACATGGTGGAGAGGATGCTGCTGGGCTCTTCTCACAGGTCATTGGAGACAGAACAAGAGGGAATGGCCTCAAGCTGTGACTGGGGAGGTTTAGATTGGACATTTCACAAAGACAGTGGTGAGGGACTGGAATGAGCTGCCCAAGGAGGTGGTGGAGTCACCAACACTGGATGTGCTTGAAGGTGGTTTGGATGTGGTGCTTAGGGCTATGGTTTAAGGTGAGCCTTGTAGAGTGGGGTTCTAGGTTGGACTCAGTGATCCTGAGGGGCTTTGCTAACCTGCATGTTTCTGTGATTTACCTTTATCCTTTCAGAGTCCTGTACAATCATAGAGTCATAGAATGCACTGGGTTGGAAGGAACTTCTAGAGGTCATCTAGTCCAACCTCACAAGTCAGGTTGCTTAGAGCCCCACCAAGCCTGACCTTGAATGCCTCCAGGGATGAGGCCTCCATCACCTCTCTACTTTGAAATTCAGTTTGAAGAAAACTCTTTCAGCTTGTAGAGTAAACAAAGAGTATCCATCTGGTGATTTCACAGCTCATGGACTATGGAAGGGACAGGATTGACAGCTTTTATAGCTCTCTTGTCTCCAAATCTGAACACATTAGAAGGTTTTCATTAGGGGAAGCTGCTGATGGGGAAACATCCTACCCTGGGAACCCAGCTGAAGGGCAATTACTGATCAGTTTGTTGGTAGTTTACGTAGCAATTGAGTTGAGTAATGCTTCATTTTATACTGGTCTGTAAAAATAAATGACACTGTGATGGAATCATCAGGTCTGATAACCCAGGCTTACAGGAAGCAGTCACCAAACTGGTTCTTATCCAACTTATTCTGATCTCTCTTGAGGAGTTTGAAGTATTTGTACCAGAAGTGAAGTTGCTTCTTGATAAGCTTAAGTACAGGAGATCAATAGTGTAGTCTCAGGAGGAAAGTTTAAGAGCCCTGAGGCTTTTCACCTGGAAAACAGAAGACTGAGAGGAGGTCTTATTAATGTTTGCAAGTATCTGAAGGGTGGGTGTCAGGAGAAAGGGGATAACCTCTTTTCAGTGGTGTCCTGTGATAGGACAAGGAGCAGTGGGCACAAACTGGAACACAGGAAGTTCCATCTCAACATGAGGAAAAAGCTTCTTTTCTGTAAGGGTGATGGAGCCCAGAGTCTCCTCCTCTGGAGTCTTTCAAGACCTGTTTGGATGTGTTCCTGTGTGACATGTCCTAGGTGATCCTGCAGGGGGAGTTTGGCTTGATGATCTCTGGAGGTCCCTTCCAACTCCTACTATTTTATGATTCCATGACTCTGTGATTCTATGATCCCATGATTCCACGATTCTATGGTTTCATTACTCTCTGATTCTCTGATTCCATAATTCTCTGATTCCATGATTCTATGCTTCCATTACTCTATAATTCCATGATTCCATGATTCTCTTACTCCATGATTCTATGATACTGTGATTCTATGTTTCCAAACTCTTAGGATTCTATGATTCCTTTATTCTCTGATTATCTAATTCCATTATTCTCTGATTCTCTGATCCCATGTTTCTATGATTCTATAACTCTATGATCCTATGACAGTGGGGTCCTATTTTATAGATCTCTTCTCAAGTCTTCCCATCCCCACCCCATATAATAGTGGGTCTGATTATTGCCAGTTATTTCTTATTTCATTTCTGTGAATTGCCTCTTGTTTATTTTTCATGTAAGTCCACTAGGAATAGGATCAGTGCTGGGCTCAGTCCTCTTCAATATCTGTATTGATGATCTGAACCACGGGATTGAGTCCAGCATCAGTAAGTTTGCAGATGACACCAAGCTAGGAGCAGGTGTTGGAGGGTAGGAGAGCCCTGCAGAGGGACCTGGGCAGGCTGGATGGGTGGGCAGAGGCCAGTGGGATGAGACTGAAGAAGGCCAAGTGCAGGATTCTGCACTTTGGACACAACCACCCCGAGCAGCACTACAGGCTGGGGACAGAGTGNCTGAAGGGAGGCTGTAGCCAGGTGGGGTTGGTCTCTTGTGCCAGGCAATCAGCAACAGAAGAAGGGGACACAGCCTCAAGTTGTGCAAGGGGAGGTCTAGGCTGGATGTTAGGAGGAAGTTCTTCACAGAGAGAGTGATTGGCATTGGAATGGGCTGCCCAGGGAGGTGGTGGTGCCTCAGGGTGGAGGTGTTGAAGCAAAGCCTGGATGAAGCACTTAGTGCCATGACCTGTCTGATTGGACAGAGCTGGTGCTAGGTTGGACTGGATGATCTTGGAGGTCTCTTCCAACCTGCTTAATTCTATGATTCCCACTGTGGTTTGCCTTCTATAAGTGATTTTTACATGCAGGGCTGCAACAATATCCTAAAACCTGCTAAAATGACTTCACTCCTGCACCGTATCCATGTGTAGTGCCTCAGCAGAGGTAGGAGCAGCAATTTGGAATGGAAATCCTTGCCTTGCCAAATCAAGTGATTAGGAGAAGGATATGTGAGCTAAAAGCACCAAGCCTGTTGCCAAACAGCAATTGTCAGTTCTGCTTTTAATAAAACCAGTTCATTTGCAGAGGAGAGGAGCAAATCTGAAAGGGGGAATTTAATAAATTGGAAAAATGAGAGTCTTGCTTATTAGAGGCAGTTATTAGAACTTTAGAAATTCCAAGTGGGAAGAAATGTGAGCTGAGATGAATCACATGGCAGATCAGCACGTAGGGGAAAGGATGCTTTAAGCTCTGTTTGCCCATATGGCTGTGTGGAATGAATGGAAATGTTCGCAGACAGCAGATGTAAAGGTGGTGGTCAGGGGGTTATGTGTTTTATTACTCATCTTCTCTTGTGACATATTTCAAGCCTTAAATCTGCCTTTTTTTTTTGTCTTTTCCTCCTGAAAAAGAGGTGTTTAAGGCTTGACACTTGGCAAATTCTAGAGGATGGCTGAGGAAGGAAGTCTCTGAGGCTCCCTATTGGGTGTGTCCTCTCCATTCAGCTCACTAACTGTTGCCTTTGTTTTGCCATCAAAAGTCAAACAGTTCACATGTCTTGCACCACAGCTGGAGAAGACAAGACTGAGAGGAGGTCTGATCAATGTGTGCAAATACCTAAGGAGTGGGCTCCCCAGTTCAAGAGAGACAAGGACCTGCTGGAGACAGTCCAGCAGAGAGCCACGAGGATGAGTGGGGGACTTGAGCACCTCCCCTATAGAGAGAGACTGAGAGCCCTGAGGCTGTTTAGTTTGGAGAAGAGAAGGCTGAGAGGAGATCTCATCCATGTGTACAAGTACCTGAGGGGTGGGGGTCAAGTGCCTGGGGCCAAGCTCTTTTCAGTGGTCAGCAGCAATAAGCCAAGGAGCAACAGCTACAAACTGGAACAGAGAAGGTTTCAGCTCAACATGAGGAGAAACTTCTTTGCAGTGAGGGTGCCAGAGCCCTGGAGCAGGCTGCCCAGAGAGGTTGTGGAGTCTCCTTCTCTGGAGACTTTCCAAACCCACCTGGATGCATTCCTGTGCAGACTACCCTGGGGGATCCTGCATTGGCAGGAAGGTTAGACTCGATGATCTCTGGAGGTCCCTTCTAACCTCTAAGGTTCTGTGATTCTGTGGAGGACCTCAGGAGTGCAGGAGGTGCCAGGCTGTCTGGCCTGACAGAGCAGGGATTCTATTGCATCTTTTCTTCTTTTTCTCAAATCTGGGGCTGATTGAGGATTTCCTTCCTGGAAACTCACCAGCACAATATGTGTTTGAGACACATCTTGGTTTTCAGTGACCCAAACCAGAGGCACATCTCAAGACTTCAATTATTCTTTCCCCCCACCATTATTTCCTATTTCCATTTCTACTCTGCTCAGATTCCACAGCGGCCTGAAATTTTAGCCGTACATTCGTGCTGCTTCTTGTCTGGAAGGAATTAAATCAACATAAAAGATGGAATTAAATCAACATAAAGGATGAATTCAATCAACATAAAGCTTTGGCCAGTCTGGAACAGACTGTGGTCTGGTTTGCAGAGTCATTTCAAGCAGTGACCTGAAAAGATTGTGAGTTTGGTAGAGAAATTGGCAGCCCAGGTCTGCTTTCTGAAATCTGTTTCAGTGGCTTTAGTAATAAACAAGGCAGTGTGTAGCACTTAAACCCATAATTGAGCAATTTCAGTTATTCTAAGACCTTTATTTAAAGGCCTGGAAGGGTGATGTGGTGTGACTAAGCTATTAGTATCAGTTTAGGAAGTGATTTTCTGCCTTTCCCTGTAACACATCAGGGAAATCCTGGTGCTGGCTCTTTTGCTGGGTCTACAACTGAATGATGCAATTTTCCGTGCTGGCCATGCAGGAAAACATTTGTAGATACTGGTTCAGAGTTGCTGGTTTTGTAGCACAAAAACATATTCAGATATTTCTGGATAGTTTATTCTCCATTCCTAGAATTCCTCTTGAGTGACAATTGCAAGCCCTGGTCTCTGTAATTTATACTATCTATGAGGTTCATGCCAGAAGAGATGGGTTTGGATCTATGCTAAATCCAGAAGCTGGCTTTGTGTTACTAAAATAGTAAATAGACAGGGAACTCTCTTTGCTCTGGTGAGACCTCACCTGAGTACTGCATCCAGCTCTGGAGTCCACAATGTAAGAAGGAAGGACATGGACCTGATGGAGCAGGATCATTTGATCAAGGTGTTGGAACACCTCTGCTATGAGGACAGGCTGAAGGAGCTGGGGGTGTTCAGTCTGGTGAAGTGCAGGCTCTAGGCAGACCTAGTAACAGGCTGTCAGTACCTGAAGGGGGCTAGAGGAAGCATGGAGAGAAGAGACTGTTTGCAAAGGCCTGCAGTGATAGGGTGAGGTAATGGCTTCAAACTAGAAAAGCAGATTTAGACTGGATGTGAGGAACAAGTTCTGCACCATGAGGGTGATGGAGCAGGTTGTCCAAGGAGGTGGCTGAGGCCCCATTCCTGGAGATATTCAAGGTGAGGCTCAACAGGGCTCTGGGCAACTTGATCTAGTTGAGGATGCCCCTGCTGAGTGCAGGGGAGTGGGTTGGACTAGATGACCTTTGGAGGTTCTTTCCAACCCAAACTGTTCTATGATTCTATGAACTACTGGAGAGAGTCCAAGGAAGGGCAAGAAGGGTGATTATGGGACTGAAGCATGTCTCTTTTGAGGAAAGACTGAAAGCCCTGGGGATGTTTAGCCTGGAGATAAGAACACAGTACCTCAACAATCAGTATACAATAGAGAAAATAAAGATAGGAATTTTGCAGGAAAGCAGTTATCTGCTAATTAATAAACCAGTAAGAAACAGATTTTGATAGGATTCTCATCTTACAGAAGCTTCTCTGCATTGAAATGGAAACACATTAACCATCTTCGGTATGAGTGCTGTGTCCAGTTCGGGGCTCCTCAATTCAAGAGAGATGTTGAGGTGCTGGAAGGTGTCCAGAGAAGGGCAACGAAGCTGGTGAGGGGCCTGGAGCAGAGCCCTGTGAGGAGAGGCTGAGGGAGCTGGGGGTGTGCAGCCTGCAGAAGAGGAGGCTCAGGGCAGAGCTCATTGCTGTCTGCAGCTACCTGAAGGGAGGTTGTAGCCAGGTGGGGTTGGTCTCTTGTGGCAGGCAACCAGCAACAGAATAAGTGACACAGTCTCAAGTTGTGGTGGGTGAGGTCTAGGCTGGATGTTAGGAGGAAGTTGTTGGCAGAGAGAGTGATTGGCATTGGAATGGGCTGCCCAGGGAGGTGGTGGAGTCGCCATCCCTGGAGGTGCTCAAGAAAAGCCTGGATGAGGCACTTAGTGCCATGGTCTGGTTGATTGGACAGGGCTGGGTGTTAGGTTGGACTGGATGATCTTGGAGGTCTCTTCCAACCTGGTTGATTCTATGATTCTGTGATTCTTCTGATGGATTTGTCTGAAGAGATGTTAAGGTATAGACTTGGGTGAAGGTACCTGCATGAAGGCTCCTTCTAGTGGGAGGTGTCTCTGCCTACGGCAGGGGATTGGAGCTGGATGATCCTTGAGATCCCTTCCAACCTAGATCATTCTATGATACTATGACCTGCATGTGTTCCTGCAAGATCTGCTCTAGGTGATCCTGCAGAGGGATTGGACTGGATGATCTTTAGAGGTCCCCTTCAACCCTTACCATTCTATGATTCAGTGAAAGTAGAAACAGCATTTTTATTGAATGAGGCTTCAGGTGATCTGTGCTGTGATCATCTTCCAGGCTGCTGCTCAATCAAATGAGCATCTTCCAAAACCCAAAGTACTTTTGGGATGGAGTCTGTCAGAGATGGCTCTATCAAAGCCATCCAGCATCTTTCCAAACCCAAAGTACTTTTGGGGTAGAGTCTGTCAGAGATNAGAGATGCTGCTGTTAAAGCCATCCAGCATCTTTCAAAACCCAAAGTACTTTTGGGGTAGAGTCTGTCAGAGATGGCTCTATCAAAGCCATCCAGCATCTTTCCAAACCCAAAGTACTTTTGGGGTAGAGTCTGTCAGAGATGGCTCTATCAAAGCCATCCAGCATCTTTCCAAACCCAAAGTACTTTTGGGGTAGAGTCTGTCAGAGATGGCTCAATCAAAGCCATCCAGCATCCCTCTAATGAAATGAGACTATAAATTCTGTCAATGTGAGGTGAAACACTTTAGGAGTTGTGCTGCATCAAATGGGACTGGCAGCATCTTCCTTGCTGCATCAAATGGGACTGGCAGCCTCTTCCTCCCTGCCATGTGATCTGGTTTCTTAATTACAAGCAGAACCAAAATGAGGAGTCTGTGGGAATTGGAATGAGTTCATCTAAGCACTTACATTATCAGGAAATATAAATGGTTTATTTATTCATGGGGCAGCTACCATCTCCCCACTGTAGGTTTTTGATGGACACTTGTGCTGCCTCAGTCCACTCAGAATTCAAGATTGCTCTTTTGTGCAAGGACTTTATGGCAGGAGCCCTCTAGTTTAACTTAGGATAATGCCTTTAAAACAATCATGTTTGTTGCTTTAGAGGTTTTTTTTTTTCTTCTTTATCTTTTGCCTCTTTTTTTTTTTTTTTTTTCCCTGTCTCTTAATGAATATTTTATATGTTGTGTTTAATTAAAAGAAAAGTCTGCTGCTGATCTAGGAAACTCAAAACAGACTCGAGCTCGTATTTATGAAGTGTAACAATATTGGCAAGGAACAACTTATCTTGTTTATGAGACATGCCTCCCATTACTGCTACAGATTGCAGACGTTTTATTGCTGAGCTTTACATGGTTTACAATTCAACAAATGGAGCGAAACTGTCAGCATGGAAATAAGCTCAAAATGTAGGTTTGGAGTTGTTGGTTTGTGGGTTGTTGTTTTTTTTTTTTTTAAGGGTAGTATTTACAGATCAAAAAGGTGGAGAGGCTGAAATAGGCTTCGCAGGGAGGTGGCAATATGGGTGTAAGTTGCAGCAAAGGAGGTTCCACCTCAACACAAGGAGGAGCTTCTTTATTGGAAGGGTCAAAGAGCACTGGAGCAGGCTCCCCAGAGAGATGGCAATATGGGTGTAAGTTGCAGCAAAGGAGGTTCCACCTCAACACAAGGAGGAGCTTCTTTATTGGAAGGGTCACAGAGCACTGGAACAGGCTCCCCAGAGAGATGGCAATATGGGTGTAAGTTGCAGCACAGGAGGTTCCACCTCAACACAAGGAGGAGCTTCTTTATTGGAAGGGTCACAGAGCACTGGAACAGGCTCCCCAGAGAGGTTGTGGAGTCTCCTTCTCTGAAGCCTTTCAAGGCCTGTCTGGATGTGTTCCTCTGTGATCTGTGTTAGGTAGTATTGTCCTGCTCTGTCAAGGGGGTTGGACTGGATGATCTCCTTGGGTCCCTTCCAACCCCTAACATCCTGTGGTCTGTGATCCTGTAATATATTCATCAGTGACCTGGCTGAGGGCACAGAGGGCACTGTCAGCAAGTTTGCTGATGACACCAAACTGGGTGGAGTGGCTGCCACAGCAGAAGGCTCTGCTGCCATTCAGCCAGACTGGGACAGGCTGGAGGGGTGGGCAGGGAGAAACTGAATGGAATTCAACAAGGGCAAGGGGAGAGTCTGGCACCTGGGAAAGAACAACCCCAGGGAGCAGGATAGGTTGGGGACTGGGCTGTTGGGAGGCAGCAAAAGGGATGGCTGGGGGTCACAGTTGATTGCAGGTTGATCATGAGCCAGCAATGTGCTCTAGTGGCTAGGAGGGCCAATGCCGTTCTCGGGTGCATTAAAAGGGCTGTGGTTCCTAGGACAAGAGAGGTTCTCCTGCCCTTCCACTGTGCCCTGATGAGGCCACATCTGTGTCTCCTCATCCTCTACTTTCACAGAATCTCAGAACCTTAGAGGTTGGAAAGGACCTCCAGAGATTATCCAGTCCAATCCCTCTGCCAAAGCATGATTCTCTAGGGTAGGTCACACAGGAATGCATCCAGGTGGGTTTGGAAAGTCTCCAGAGAAGGAGACTCCACAACATCTCTGGGCAGCCTGCTCCAGGGCTCTGGCACCCTCACTGCAAAGAAGTTTCTCCTCACGTGGAGCTGAAACCTTCTCTGCTCCAGTTTGTAGCTGTTGCTCCTTAGCTTATTGCTGCTGACCACTGAAAAGAGCTTGGCCCCAGGCACTTGACCCCCACCCCTCAGGTATTTGTACACATTGATCAGATCTCCTCTCAGCCTTCTCTTCTCCAGACTAAACAGCCCCAGGGCTCTAAGTCTCTCTTTCTGAGGGAGATGCTTAAGTCCCCCACATCCTCGTGGCTCTCTGCTGGACTCTCTCCAGCAGGTCCCTGTCTCTCCTGAACTGGGGAGCCCAAAACTGGACAGAGTATTCCAGGTGTGGTCTCAGAAGGGCAGAGCAGAGGGGGAGGAGAACCTCCCTAGCCCTGCTGACCACATTTTTCCTGATGCCCCCCAGGCTGCCGTTGGCTCTCTTGGCCACAAGGGCACATTGCAGGTCCATGCAGAACTTGCTGCCCACCAGCACTCCAAGGTCTTTGTCCACGGAGCTCCTTTCTAGCAGGGCAGCCCCAACCTGTGATACTGTTATTCCTCCCCAGATGGAGAACCCCTCACTTGCTCTTATTGAACTTCATATGGTCAGCCTTTGTCCAGTTCTCCAGCCTGTCCAGATGCTGTGAAACTGGTCCAATTGCTCAGCTCCAGGGGTAGGTTTTTATCCAAAAAAAGGTTACTTTTCTTTCTGCACAGCCACATTTTATTAAACAGAGACAAAAGAAACAACACAGAATAGGTTGAGCACTGTGGTATGGCACTGTTTCCTGTGACCTCCTGCCTGTCTTCTCCTCTGCTCCATTTCATCCTGACTGTGTTCCACACAGACAAATTTCTTCTAAGTTTTTTTTGCAGACAGCTCAAAATCCAGAGATTCATTATCCTCTGACTTACTCAGTTTTCACACAACAATATTTTGACCAGTTTAATCATCTGCATGGAAAGTGTGGAAGTCTTGGCAGCTACTTGGCATACTAAGATAGATTCCCAAAAAGACCAGATCCACTTCTGAAATGTTGGAGGAGAAGTGATGATATATAATTTGCTTATTAATCATATAGGAGAACAGACAGAGTAATGCCTCTGCTCCTTATGTTTGTCTTTCCCTCTGCTCCTTATGTTTTTCTTTTCCTCTCCCCTAATTCCTTCTTGTCTGAATGGCCTTCCCTTGGCAGGGGGCTTAGAACATTGGAATGGGCTGCCCAGGGAGGTGGTGGAGTTGCTGTCCCTGAAGGTGTTGAAGCAAAGCCTGGATGGGGCACTTAGTTGCCATGGTCTGGTTGATTGGACAGGGCTGGGTGCTAGGTTGGACTGGATGATTTTGGAGGTCTCTTCCAACCTGCTTGATTCTATGATTCTGTGTCTCAGTCTCTGGAGACATTCAAAACCTGCCTGGATGTATTGCTGTGTGTCTTGCTGTGGGTGATCCTGCTCTGGCACCAGGGTTGGACTGGATGATCTTTTGAAGCCTCTTCTAACCCCTAAGGTTCTGTGACTCTGTGATCTTTAAGGTCCTTTCCAACCCAAACCATTCTATGATCCTCTGAATACCTCTATCTAATCAGGACAGAAATCTCTGCATTGTTATTTCGTAGTTGGCTCCATGTCATCTTTAGAAAAGCAAAATTAGTTTCTTAAGTGTTCTGCTTAGTTCTTCTGTGTTTTCTTTGTGGCTTCTGTGTCCAGTTCTGGGCTCCTCAATTCGAGAGAGATGTTGAGGTACTGGAAGGTGTCCAGAGAAGGACAGCAAGGCTGGTGAGGAGCCTGGAGCACAGCCCTGTGAGGAGAGGCTGAGGGAGCTGGGGGTGTGCAGCCTGCAGAAGAGGAGGCTCAGGGCAGAGCTCATTGCTGTCTGCAGCTACCTGAAGGGAGGCTGTAGCCAGGTGGGGTTGGGCTCTTCTGCCAGGCANTTGGAATGGGCTGCCCAGGGAGATGGTGGAGTCACTGTCCCTGGAGGTGTTGAAGCAAAGCCTGGATGGGGCACTTAGTGCCATGGTCTGGTTGATTGGATTGGGCTGGGTGTGAGCATCACAAAATCACGGAACTCAAGAGCTTGGAAGGGACCTCCAAAGATCATCTAGTCCAACCTCCCTGCCAATGCAGGGAGTGGTGTAAGTCTGAGCCAACTAAGTAGCAGCTTTTTAGCTGCTGTACACTACATCTAATTTGTTTTTTCCTTCCTCCCTTGAGAGAAGAGTAAATTGTGCTCTCAGGAAGTTATGTGACCTTTGTCTTCCTTGGTCATTGCAATGTTGATGCTCTTTTAACAATTTGTACCTTAAATTTACACTATTTTTTTGGGTGTTGTTTGGTGTGGTTTTTTTGCTGAGATAACCAGGCCTGCTTTAAATAGTTGATTTCTTCTTGGTGGTAAATCTCTGAGAAGTTGAGCTCGTATTAGACAAAGTCAAATGCCTCTTCCGCGTGAAACGGGAGGCGGTGTGAAATAACACAGCATGCAGAAAGCTCGAGATGATGTGTTCTCTGATGTCTACACAGACAGACTAGTATCAGTGCAGAAAGTGATTATTCCACCATATTTCCTACCCATATGTTTATTCCTCCTCTCTTACAAGATGGCAGCTTGCATGCAATGAAAAAAAAAAGGTGCAAGAGGCTTCGCTCCGTTGCCGCGTTAAAGCAGCAAGGTTCTTGGACAGGAGTGATCTTAATACTGGCCTCTAGCAGAGCTGAATTCACTTCCACACTGTGTTATAGAAACTAGAGCTGAATTCACTTCCACACTGTGTGTTATAGAAACTAGTGCTGAATTCACTTCCACACTGTATGTTATAGAAGTTGAGTGCTGGATGCAGCAGGTTTAGGAGTGCCTAGAGCAGAGTTTTGGAGCGGGGTTGGGCAGGCAGGTCACCGCTTCTAGCTGGAAAATAGGAGCTGAGGCTGTTGCAATGGCTGACAGCTGCTGTGTTATTTCAGTGTTTCTAACTCACTGAACTAGCTCAAGAGGGGTGGTTCTGCCCTACTGCTCTGCTCTGCTGAGACCTCACCTGGAGGACTGTGTTCAGCTCTTGGACTCTCAACACAAGAAGGACAAGGACCTGATGGAAAGCATCTAGAGGAGGGCCGAAAAGATGATCAGAGGGCTGGCCTCTTGTAGGAAAACAGGCTGAGAGATTTGGGGATGTCTGGATGTGTTCCTCTGTGATCTTTGCTAGATAGTAGTGTCCTGCTCTGGCAGGGGAGGTTGGACTCGATATGCTCCTTGGGTCCCTTCCAACCCCTACCATCCTGTGATCCTATGATGTTCAGCCTAGAGAAGAGAAGGATCTGGGGAGACCTTAGAGAGGCTTTCCTGTATCTGACCTACAAGAAAGCTGGAGAGAGACTGTTTACAAGGACTTAGAGCACTAGGACAAGAGCCACTGCTGTGAAACTAGAGCAGGGTGGATTTAGGTTGGACATTAGGAAGAAGTTCTTTACCAGGAGGTTGGTGAAACACTGCAGCAGACTGCCCAGGGAGGTGGTGGTGCAGTATCCATCCCTGGAGGTGTTTAAAAGGAGAGTTGATATGGTGCTTGAGGCTATGGTCTAGTGATGAAGGATGCTGGGATGAAGGTTGGGCTGGATGATCCTGGTGGTCCTTTCCAACCATAGCAATTCATATGATTAGATGTTGTGCTGAGGGATTTGGTTTAGTGAAGGGCTTGTCAGTGTGGAACTAATGCTTGGACTCAGTGGTCTTGAAGGTCCTTTCCAATCTGAAAAATTCTGTTGTGGAGGTCTCATCCTTGGAGACATTCAAAGTCAGGCTTGATGGGGCTCTAAACAACCTGCTCTAGTCTGAGATGTTCCTGCTTAGTGCAGGAGGGTTGGACTAGATGACCCTTAAAGATCCTTTCCAACCCAATGCAGTCTGTGATTCCATGACAGGAGTGTTGCAATTCTGTGCTGGGATCTGTGGCCTGTCCTAGTCCAGCTCTTACTGGTGTCAGTGGACATGAATGCAGTGGAGATATTAAGCATATTTTGAGTTAGATGGGGCAAAAATCAGTGGTTTTGTAGGTGCAGAAGGCATTTAATGAATCTCTTGAGTTAATAGAGATATGAGGTATCATTAGATAAGGTTATAAAGACTGTATGTATAAAGATTGTTCATTTTACTATGAAATGTAGGGTTTCAAATGTGAAAGTGGGGTCTAGTATAGCCTACTGGTTCTGATACAACTCACTGGTAGATTATATAACCTACTGGTTAGGTACAACCTATTGGTATGCAACCTATTGGTATATAACCTATAGCTATAGGCAGATTATAATGTAGCCTGTGAAGGAAACTGCATGTCCACTTAGCAATTTAATATGCCAGGTGTTTACTGCTCAGATGAGCACACACTGGAAATTTAGGAGTATTTAGGTCTTACATTATATATTGGTTTTCTGGATGATGAAAAGCTCAACAGGAGCCTGCAGCGTGAGTGCAGCCCAGACAGCAACCCTGTGCTGGGCTGCAGCAAGAGCAGTGTGGCCACCAGGGCAAGGGAGGGGATTTTGCCCCTTTAATTTGCTGCTCCTCAGACCCCACCTGGAGTCTTGTGTACAGTTCTGGAGCCCTCAACACAAGAAGGACATGGAATTGTTGAAGCCAGTCCAGAAAAGGCCACCAAGATGCTCAGAGGGCTGCAGCAGCTCTGCTATGAGGACAGGCTGAGAGAGTTGGGGCTCTGCAGCCTGGAGAAGAGAAGGCTTTGAAGAGACTTTGGAGTGACCTTCCTGTAACTGAAGTGGGCTACAGGAGGACCGGGGAGGGACTATTGACAAGGTCTTGTAATGACAGGATGAGGAGGAATAGGTTTGAAGTGACAGAGGGGAGATTGAAACTGGATGTTAGGAAGAAATTCTTTGCAGTGAGGGTGGTGAGACACTGGCACAGGTTGCCCAGGGAGGTTGTGGAGCACAGAATCACAGAATGTGATCAAAGATCATATTCTGTGATTCTGTGCTCCACAACCTCCCTGAAGGTGTTCAAGACCAGGTTGGATGAGACCTTGAGTGACCTCTTCTAGTGGGAGGTGTCCCTGCCTAAGGCAGGGGGTTGGAACTGGATGATCTTTGAGGTCCCTTCCAACCTAAACCATTCTGTGTTTCTATATATCAAAGCAGTTGTGCTTTATTCTTATTCCTTCAGTAGCAGATAGAAATCTGAAAGTGATCTTTTCATAAGAGCTCCAAGCAGTCAGCTAAGATCAATGCAGTGAACAATTCTTTATTATCCATTCTCACAAAGTTCTCTCATTGAAGGTACTGATTGGTGCCCCTCTTAATGCACCCTTATGACACTCCATTGGCATTGTCTCTTATGACACTCCATTAATGATACAAATAGGCACTATACACTGATTAAAGGGGTTCACAGCTTTAAAGAGCAGGGCACATGTTTAAGAAACTTTAGTAGGAAATCAAAGGGAGAGTTTCAAAGCTCACATTTGTGCAGGATTTTACAGTTAAAAAAAAAACCTCCAATAATTAAGTCCCAACTAATTTGTCAGGAGCTGCTCCTTTGATTATTTCCAAACATCTGGCCTGGAATCCATCTGCCTGTGGCAGTCCTGGATCCTGCTTCCAGCAACAGCCTAGAAAATCTTCCTCTAAATTCCAATAATGAGCCATGACCTCCTCATTTATTTTTTTTTTCCCATGCAGATTTATAATTTCATTTAATTCCTCTCCTGATTTTTTGGTTTTGGTCTGGATTTTGTATTTTTTTGCTTATTTGTTTGTGTTTTTTGGGGGTGTGTGGCTTTTATTTCTATTTATTCCTTTATTTGCTAGCTTGCTAATGTATTTATTTACCTGTTTATGGATTAGTTTATTTATTTATTTCTTTATTTGTTCTACAACTCAACTTCTTACTCTGTTTTCATCTGTCTCTGGGATTTCTTTGAGGTTCACAATCTTCTACAGACCATGCAGCAGAAAACAGCCATAATGAAGTTAAGCGTTGCCTAAGCAGCCTGTGCTCAGATCTGTAGCTAACAACTGCAGCACAGAATCAAAGAATCACTAAATAGTTTAGGTTGGAAGGGACTTTTAAAGGTCATCTAGTCCAACCCTCCTGCAATCAGCAAGGATACCTGCAACTAGAGCCCCAAACAACCTAACCTGGAATGGTTTCAGGGATGGGACATCTCCCACTTGTCTGGGCAACCTGGGCTAAGGTCTCACCACCCTCAGAAAGAATTTCTTCCTTCTCTGTATTCTAAGTCTCCATCATTAGTTTAAAACCATCACCCCTTGTCCTGTTGCCTCTGAAGATTGCCCCCATCTTTCTTTTAGACCCCCTTTAAGCACTGAAAGGCCACAAGAAGTTCCCATGTTATTTATTACCAGATGCAGGAGCGCAACACAGTGTCCAGGTCCCTCTCAAATCAGAAGCCCATTGAAGAGTGGAAGTTTTTTCTTCTAATGCAGCTCTAATATTAGCTCCAGAGCTAAAAGGGAGGATGGGGAGCTTGTTTCCCCTTCCCTCATTTTCTCCATTTCTAGTGTCTTCACTAAATTTTCTCCCAGGCTTTATTCCAGGGCTTTTATCCTACTCTGCTCCTTGGCTCCCCTGGTCCAGCCTGTTCTCCCTCTCACTTTGCCTCTACCCACTGGTGGTCCTATCACTTCAGACAGCAAACTGAGTGGCTTCAAAACCCATTTCCACTGCCTGTCCTTCAAGCATGTCTGCTGTTAGGGTGGGTTTTAGTGACATTAAAGGCATTGGAGTGACCTATTTTAATTCCTAGTCCTTCAATCCATCTGAAGATGCTTCACTTTTATGTTGGCTGCTACAAGTGCAGGAGCAGAGAAGCTTTTACTTAGAAAAGAGTTAGAAGAAAGGTCTCAGAGATGGTAAAGCTGTTCTGTTTTACTGGCACACAGACTCCACTTGTACTAGTTCAGTTCAGACTTCTGGCAGCTTGTTAAAGCTGCAAAATGCAGGAGTTCCATGTTGCTGAGCTGACTTTTATTATGCTATATGCATAATTATTTGCTGAAAGCATCCCAGAATCCCAGCGTGGTAGGTGTTGGAAGGAGATTTTGGAGATCATCCAGTCCAACTTCCCTGCTAAAGTAAGGGCACCCACAGCAGCTTGCCCAGGATCACAGTGTCCAGGTGGCTTTGGAATCTCTCCAGAGAAAGAGACTCCACAACCTCTCAGGGCAGCCTGCTCCAGGGCTCCAACACTCTCACGTCAAAGAGGTTGCTCCTCATCTTTGGATAGAACCTCCTGGGTTCCAGTTTGTGGCTGTTGTCCCTTGTCCTGTCACTGGGGACCACTGAAAAATGTCTGGTCCCAGCCTTTTGCTCCTCCCAGGTTTTTTAGCTCTTGCTGAGCATTGATCAGATCCCCTCTGGAGCTGCTCTTCTCCAGGCTCCACAGCCCCAAAGCTCTCAGCCTTTCCTCCTCACAGAGGTACTTCAAGCCCCTCAGCATCTTTATAGCCTCTGTTGGACTCTCTTCAGTAGTTCCCTGTCTCTCTTGAACTGGGGAGCCCAGAACTGGACACAATACTCCAGGTGTAGCTTCACCAGAGCAGAGTAGAGAGGCAGAACCTACCTCAACCTGTTGGCCACACTCCTCTTCATACACCACATCTTGCTTTCTAAGTCACAGGTGCAGGTATGCTTCACTTTGCAGTCATGATCCTGTCTCTCTGGCCATTTTAATGTACCTGAATAGCAGATAAATACTTCAGATGATATATTTTTTTTGTCATCTTCAGATTCAGCTAACATAAATAGTTACCTATCCAAATGTCTGCCCATAAAGCTGCATTCCAATATCGCAGATACAAACCATTTATCGAGGGAATAGCCTTCTAATGTCACTTCAGATGTGGTGGTGGAGGGGGGGGATGCAAAAATGAAATGTGGCTCTGATGGGCTGTCAAGAATGGTGCATGCTCAGGTTAATATTTACATCTCAAAGGCACATCATAATAATAAGCAAACCCTCCCACTTCATTCTGTCAGCAGCACTTCCAAGTGTGCTGACGCTACGGCAACGCACTCTCATGCTTTCTAATGACTATAATTCATCATATGGAGCTATCAGCTTGAACATAAAATATTGCTACATAGCCTGGAGATTGATAGCCACAGCTCCTGTATTGATTGCACTGAAAAAAAAAAGGGGGGGGGGGGGGGGGAAAGGGGAAAAATAAAAAGAGTTTATTTACAGAAGCTGAGAGCACAGCCCTATGAGGAGAGGCTGAGGGAGCTGGGATTGTTTAGCCTGGAGAAGAGGAAACTCAGGGAAGACCTCATTGCTGTCTACAACTACCTGAGGGGTGGTTGTAGCCAGGAGGAGGTTGCTCTCTTCTCTCAGGCAGCCAGCACCAGAACAAGAGGACACAGCCTCAGGCTGCGCCAGGAGAAGTTTAGGCTCGAGGTGAGGAGAAAGTTCTTCACTGAGAGAGTCATTGGCTACTGGAATGGGCTGCCCAGGGAGGTGGTGGAGTCGCCATCCCTGGAGCTGTTCAAGACAAGGTTGGACGTGGCACTTGGTGCCATGGTCTAGCCTTGATCTCTGTGGTAAAGGGTTGGACTTGATGATCTGTGAGATCTCTTCCAACCTTGGTGATACTGTGAGACTGTGATACTGTGATTTGGAATCTGCCATTTTCATAGAATCATAGAATCAACCAGGTTGGAAGAGACCTCCAAGCTCATCCAGTCCAACCTAGCACCCAGCCCTATCATTTTCTTTCTTTTTCTTGTTTTTTTTTTTTCTTTTTCCCTTACAGTTCTGTATAATGTGCCTGCAACAGAGAAAGATACAAAAAATATGGTGTTGTGCTATCGTGCAAAAGCCAACTTCACATTATTTTTTCATTCCATATGTTTTTTGGTGCATTAAATATTGAAAAGAGTCTCATCACTGTTGGAGAATATATCTACCTGTCAACTTGCCCCTAGGAGGCCTTTAAGATAGGGTTTTTTTTCATGCTTTCATAGAATCANATCTCTCTTGAATTTAGGAGCCCAAAACTGGACACGGTATCAAGGTCTGTTTAGGTTCAGCTGTGCTAAAACCAAGGAGGGCTCAGAGCATGCTTCGTCGCCACAGAGAACCATAAAATCATAGGATCATGGAATCACAAAATGATAGAATCATGAAATCATAGGATCACAGAACCACAAAATCATAGAATTATAAAATCATAGGATCATGGAAAAAGAAAAAGGGGAAAAGAAAGGAAAAGGGAAAAAAGAAAGAAAAATAAAAAGGGTTAAAATACAGAAAAAGAAAAAAGGGGAAAAGGGAAAAAGAAAAAGGAGGGAAAAGAAAAGAAAAAGAAAAGGGGGGAAAGGGAAAAAGAAAAAGGAGAAAAAGACAGAAAAAGGAAAAGGAGAAAAAGACAGAAAAAGAAAAAGGGGGGGAAAGGGAAAAAAGAAAAAGGGAGAAAAAGAAAGAAAAAGAAAAAGAGGAAAAAGGAGAAAAAGACAGAAAAAGAAAAAGGGGAAAGGGAAAAAGAAAAAGGGGGAAAAAGAAAGAAAAAAAAGGGGAAAAATAAAGAGAAAAAGGGGAAAAGGAAATAAGAAGAAAAGGGAAAAAAAGGAAACAGAAAAAGGGAGGGAAAAAATAAAGAAAAAGGGAAAAATAGGAGAAAGAAGTAAAAAAATGACCTCAGTGCCTTTTTGTGAAAGTAAGAAAGCACAAAGACATTTCCAAGCATCTGTATTTGTTAAACTCCAAATTGCCTTTCTAAAGGTACAGTTATGAACTGAATGGGAAGTAGAAAGAAGAACTCTATTTCAGAAAGCACATTTTAAAGCAATTTTATGCTGAAATGAGTCCTAAAATTCTGGCCTTTTGTTCTTTGTCATAGTGGCACAGGGAAAGAGAAGCCAGTGGTCGTCCTTGGGTTACAGCAATCAGCATAAAGAACATTTTCTGATCTTCCTTCTGCTTGAGCTTTTACTGCCTTTGATGGAACTCAGCATCTTCCTTCAGCTGTACACTCCAGGGCCAAACTCTGCAGCATCTATGGCACTGTAATCTGTAGAGCTGATTAGCAGACATTCTGTTGAAGACTGTTGTAGCTCTAATAGTGGATTAATATACAGTTTAGAGGTCTTTAATCATTTACTTCTGAGGGAGCTGGGGGTGTGCAGCCTGCAGAAGAGGAGGCTCAGGGCAGACCTCATTGCTCTCTACAACTACTTGAAGGGAGGCTGTAGCCAGGTGGGGTTGGTCTCTTGTGCCAGGCAACCAGCAACAGAAGAAGGGGACACAGTCTCAAGTTGTGCCAGGGCAGGTCTAGGCTGGATGTTAGGAGGAAGTTGTTGGCAGAGAGTGATTGGCCTTGGAATGAGCTGCCCAGGGAGGTTGTGGAGTCACTGTGCCTGGAGGTGTTCAAGCAAAGCCTGGATGAGGCACTTAGTGCCTTGGTCTGGTTGATTGTCTAGGGCTGGGTGCTAGGTTGGACTGGATGAGCTTGGAGGTCTCTTCCAAACTGATTGATTCTCTGATTCTGTGATTCTATGACTGGGGGGGAATGAAGCAAAACTAGAAGTGGATAGGTTCAGACCAGATGTTAGAAAAAAAATCTTCAGCATGAGGCTGGTGAGAGCCTGGAATGGGTTGCCCAGGAAGCTGGTGGAAGCCTTGTCCCAGGAGATGAAGGCCAGGCTGGATGAAGCTTTGGACAGCCTGATCTAGTGTGAGGTGTCCCTGCCCATGGCAGGGGGGTTGGAACTAAATGATCCTTGTGGTCCCTTCCAAATCTGCCTGATTCTATACTTATTTCTCTCCTTCAAGTTTGGAAATGGTTAAATAGCCTAAGAATAAGAACCAAAATCAATGTCACTGGTGAAATAGCTATAGTTACTAAACAAACAAAACCAATAACCCCCCCTGAAAAAGAAAAGAAAACAACCAAGAAATCAAGAAAACCTTAATGCTTTGAGAATAATTTTATCTAAAATTGGGCTTGAGAATTGGCAGGAAGAAGTTCATTACAGCGAAGGCTTTGAAAAGACCTTGTGTCATAGAATCAAGCAGGTTGGAAGAGACCTCCAAGCTCATCCAGCCCAACCTAGCACCCAGCCCTATCCAGTCAACCAGACCATGGCACTAAGTGCCTCATCCAGGCTTTGCTTCAACACCTCCAGGCACAGTGACTCCACCACCTCCCTGGGCAGCCCATTCCAATACCAATCATGCTACTCTACTTGATTGACCTTAAACCATATGCCTAAGCTCCACATTCAGACCACCCTTAAACAGATCTAGGGTTGATTCTATTATTCTATGCCTGGGCAAGCCAGGACATGGATCTCCCATGACAATAAGATAATCATAACCATTTTTGCCACTTCAACTGCATCCCCCACATGTACAAATCGCCTCAGCAATCCTTAAGAAATATATGTGAATAAATCAGATTCCAAAGACATTGGAGTTCATCCATCTTGGGCAGCTTCACAGCTCCACACAAGGACCTCACCACACCTCCTTCCTTGTCTTCCATATTTCTGACAGCACAGGAGGAGCCCTGAAGTTTCCAGTGAGCTGATTTACTTTGTTTCCAGATATATTTCAAGCAACTTGGTGTCTGCAGATGGTTTTACAGTCTAAGCTAAGGTTGTCAGGGAAATGTAAGTCATTAATGATTTGACCAAAATGTAAAAGCCAGTAAATCAGGAGGCAGTGTGTTCTGTTGGCATGGCCTCTAATGTAGATGGGAGGAATAACTTCACTGGAGCCTTTCCTCCAGTACTGAATTCCATCCCAAATGTGGGATGTGAGAGGAGTAAACAGTCTTTAGATGTGCAGAAATCAGAATCATAATCATAGGATCAACCAAGTTGGAAGAGACCTTCAAGCTCAGCCAGTCCAACCTAGCACCCAGCCCTAGACAATCAACCAGACCATGGCACTAAGTGCCCCATCCAGGCTTTGCTTCAATGCCTTCAGGGATGGTGACTCCACCATCTCCCTGGGCAGCCCATTCCAATGCCAATCACTCTCTCTGACAACAACTTCCTCCTAACATCCAGCCTAGACCTCCCCTGACACAGCTTGAGACTGTGTCCCCTTCTTCTGTTGCTGGTTGTCTGGGAGAAGAGCCCAACCCCACCTGGCTACAGCCTCCCTTCAGGTAGTTGTAGACAGCAATGAGGTCTCCCCTCAGCCTCCTCTTCCTCACACTACCCATCCCCAGCTCCCTCAGTCGCTCCTCATAAGATTTATTCTCTAGGTCCTTCCCCAGCTTTGCTGCTCTCCTCTGGACCCACTACAGCACCTCCACATCTCTCTTACATTGCAGTGCCCAAAACTGAACACAATACTTGAGATGTGCTCTCACCAAAGCTGAGTCCAAGGGGACAATCACCTCCCTGCTCCTGCTGGACACAGCATTTTTCGTGGGGGTTGTTATGACCCAAACAGATGATCTCTGAGGTCCTTTCTAAACTAAGCCATTCTGTGATTCTGTAAGTTTGGTCTTTGCTGTAAAAAAATAAAACATATAGATTGTCAGGCTAAAGGAGATCCAGAGAATGTTCACCAAGATGATCCAAGGATGGCTGAGAGAATGGGGTTTGTTTAGCCTTGAGAAAAGAAGGCTCAGAGCAGACATTCTCAGCATGTTCTAGTATTTCAAGAGTGGCAGCAAAGAAGATGTGGACTCCCTTCTTAAAGAAGTCACAGAGAAAAGGTGAAGGGTGGTGTAGCCAAGTTACCCTGGAGGAGGTGATGAGTGGACACAACAGAAACATTTTCACAGGGGCAATCAGTCACTGCAGTAATCACAGAGTCACAGAACCTTAGAGGTTGAAAGGGACCTCCAGAGATCATCCAGTGCAACCCTCCTGCCAAGGCAGGATCCCCTAGAGTAGTCTGCACAGGAATGCATCCAGGTGGGTTTAGAAAGTCTGCAGAGAAGGAGACTCCACAACCTCTCTGGGCAGCCTGCTCCAGGGCTCTGACACCTTCTCTGTAAAGAAGTTTCTTCTCATGTTGAGTTGAACCCTTCTCTGTGCCAGTTTGTAGCTGTTGCTCCTTGGCTTATTGCTGCTGACCACTGAAAAGAGCTTGGCCCCAGACACTTGACCCCCACCCCTCAGGTATTTGTACACATTGATCAGATAGAATAGAATAGAATAGAATAGAATAGAATAGAATAGAATAGACCAGGTTGGAAAAGACCTCCAAGCTCATCCAGTCCAACCTAGCACCCAGCCCTAGCCAGTCAACCAGACCATGGCACTAAGTGCCCCATCCAGGCTTTGCTTGAACACCTCCAGGGACGGTGACTCCACCACCTCCCTGGGCAGCCCATTCCAATGGCAAATCAGATCCCCTCTCAGTCTTCTCTTCTCCAGACTAAACAGCCTCAGGGCTCTCAGTTTCTCTTTCTGGATGAGATGCTTAAGTCCCCTACTCATCCTCGTGGCTCTCTGATGAACTCTCTCCAGCAGGTCCCTGTCTCTCTTGAACTGGGGAGCCCAAAACTGGACACAGTATTCCAGGTGTGATCTCAGCAGGGCAGAGAGGGAGAAGAACCTCCCTAACCCTGCTGGCCACACTTTTCCTGATGCCCCGCAGGCTGTCACTGGCTCTCTTGGCCCCATGGGCACATTTCTGTGCCATGCAGAACTTGCTGTCCAAAGAAGTGAAGTCCTCATCGTTGGGCGCTTTTAATACCCACCTGGACAGTCTGCTGGGCCAGCTTGTCTAGACTGTGCTTTTTGCCCAGAAAGGTTGGACCAGATGATCCTTCAGGTTCTTTCCAACCTGAATTCTCTGAGTCTGTGATATATTTTTGCAGGTACATGTGCAGATAACCATACATCTACCTGCACGTATATACACACACACACACACACGCATGCCTGCCACCCAGATATGCAGACAGATATTGCTCTGCTGCCTTCCAAAAAGAAGTAAGAATATGTAATTTAAAAAAGAAATAAATAAAGCCAACATGTCCAGTCAAGGATTTGTTTTGAGCAGAAACTCTAGCTCCCATTAAAATGTAAAATGACATTTTCATTTTGTTTTCACACTACAAAGAGAAGCTTTTAGTTTGCACCTGTGGAATCTTTCAACGTCTCCAGGCATGTTTTAAAAGCTCATCCTCCTGGTAAAGATTTAATCTATCAAAGTGGTATAAATAATGTAGACATAGCCTTAGGTGTCACTTCTCCCCCTTGCAGATTGGAAAACAACAGAAGGATTCACTCTGCTGCATTCTAAGCTGTTGTTCTGGTGTGGCAGCCACAAGGATCCTGTGCTGCCCTTGAGTTATGGCCATCTAACCATGCTAATTTCTAAGCTCCAACCCCACATCTCCAAACCATCAGCCTTCTGACCAAGAGAAAAACATAAACAGCATTAAAAAAAGGCCCAAGAAAGCTGCATACCTACCTCTAAAGTTTTTTCTTTCCTAGTAATTAACAAGAAAAAACCCCAAACCCAACTTTACTCAGCAGAGGTTTGTTGATTTATATTTGACAGATGACAGACTGCTTGATGAATGTCTCCTGAAAACTAAATCTCTAAGACAAAGCCACCTCAGTCTGGGTGAGATTTAAGTCAGAAGAGCTACAGTGTGCAACATGAAACCTACTTCAGAATTCAAAATTATTCATGTTTTGCCAAAAGTCTCTTTTCAGGACAGGCTCCAGCAGAGCAGCCAAGGCTGTTGTGATGTGTCTGCACCAGAGGGAGTTCACAGACCCTGTCAGCTCCTCTTGGTCTTTGAGACATGATCCATCAGGAGAGAAAAAAAAAAACAACTCCAAAGCTTTCCTTCCCATCTTCATTAACTCTCTGTAGTTTGTGTCATGAGAGATTTGCATGAACATTAATGTATTGTGAATTCAAAGTAATTTAACAGGGCTAAATTCAACCATTTCCTGCAGTGCCGTGCTTATCATTAGACTTAGACCCAGAGAGGTGTTTTCTACTATAGACATAATGATTGAGAAGGATGATACTTTATGGGTGAGTGTTTGACAGAATCAAAGAAGGGTTTGGATTGGAAGGACCTCCAGAGGTCATCTAGTCCAGCCCCCCTGCAGTCAGCAGGGACATCCTCCACTAGATCAGGCTGCCCAGAGGCTTGCTGAGCTGGACTTAGAACATATCTGAGCACAGAGCTTTGACTATAGCCCTGGGTGACCTGTTCCAATTTAAACCTTCATGTAAAGAACTTGTTGCTAACATCCAATCTAAATCTCTTCTCATTTCCAACCATTACCTCTCACTCTACCACTGCAGACCTTTGTAAGCAGTCCCTCTGCAGTCTTCTTTTGGTCCCCCGCAGGTACTGGAAGGCTGTTATTAGGTCTCCCCAGAGCCTTCTCTTCTCCAGGCTGAACATGCAGCATTTTGCTTTGCTGGCAATCAGCAGGTTTGTGTCCATGCTTGGGAGGGGATAGTCTCTGTCATAGAGCCCAGGCAGAGAAAAGAGAAGCCTTCAAAGGAGGGTGAGATGCCATTGAAATGGGCTGCCCAGGGAAGTGATGGAGTTGCCATCCTTAGAGGTGTTCAAGAAAAACCTGGATGAGGCACTGGTAGATAGTAGCTGAAGATGAGGCAGCAGTGTGCCCAGGTGGGCAGGAGAGCCAATGGCATCCTGGGCTGGATCAGGATCCTGCTGTGGCCAGCAGGACAAGGGAGGTTATTCTGCCCCTGGACTCAGCCCTGGTCAGGCCACACCTTGAGTGCTGTGTCCAGTTCTGGGCTCCTCAATTCAGGAGAGATATTGAGGTACTGGAAGCTGTCCAGAGAAGGGCAACAAAGCTGGTGAGAGGCCTGGAGCACAGCCCTATGANAAAATGGTTAGGGTTAAAAGGCACCTTGAAGACCTCTGGTTCACCCCCCCTGCCACAGACAAGGACATGTCCCACAGTATGTGCAGCTGAAACTTTTATCCTCGTGCGAAAGTGTCCACATATGACTTTGGTGTGTGAGCAGTGCAGTGCCAAATCTGCACAAATGCTCCAAATCCCTGTGGAACAGAGGTGTGAGGGATCAGAATGGCCTAAAGATGAAGAAATGAGCCAAGGCACAGCACAGTGTTGCCATCATGCATTCAGCAGGTGCTTCTTTGTCTCTTCCAGGGTCTCAAATTAAATATTTGAAAGCTTTCAGCTGGGTAAGTGCTGGTGTAGAAAGGGCAAAGGAAAAGAGGAAATCAAGCCCAGTCTTTTTTCTCCTCCCAGAACTATGCATGAGAAAGAAAACAACTGTTCTGCAGCTTATTGGGTGCATTTGTTACTGAGGGACATGGCACAGCTGGAGGTGTGGAAAAACATTACCTTCTGTCTTGGTGTGTCACTGCCCTATAATGCCCTGCTAGGCTCCATGCTATGTAAGGAAAGCAAAATAAGAGTGGAGAGGCAAATTCCACTGGATGAACAGCCAGAAGTCTAATGCAGTGGGACCTAGTGGGTAGTGACAGCCTTCAACCCTGGTCCTTCTTGCTGCTGAGGAACTGCTCTGTCCCACCTGGGTGTGCAATGTGACCCTCTCTACGCTCCTGGCATTGCACAGTAGCATTTGTGTCTGCAGTGTAAATGGCTTAAATTTATTGCAGACCATTGCTGATCTTAATTCTGCTATCAGCAAGGAGAAGTTGATAAATTGTTTTACCAACCAGAGTGAGGAATACTTTGAGGATGGCACCAAGCTGAGTGGTGCTGTCAATGTGCTAGAAAAATGGAATGTTACCCAAAAGGACTGTATGCTGGGTGGCAGGGCAAGGGAGGAGAGTCTGCCCCTTCACTCTGCTCTCCTCAGACCCCACCTGCAGTCCTGTCTGCAGTTCTGGAGCCCCCAACACAAGAAGGATGTGGAAGTGTTGGAGCCTGTCCAGAGGAGGCCACCAAGATGCTCAGAGGGCTGCAGCAGCTCTGCTATGAGGACAGGCTGAGAGAGCTGGGGCTCTGCAGCCTGGAGAAGAGAAGGCTTTGAGGAGATCTTGGAGTATCT
This sequence comes from Tricholaema leucomelas, assembly GCA_013400475.1. Classification (NCBI taxonomy): domain Eukaryota; kingdom Metazoa; phylum Chordata; class Aves; order Piciformes; family Lybiidae; genus Tricholaema lacrymosa; species Tricholaema leucomelas. Next base: position 593,426 of record WAAF01006006.1, read on the forward strand.
GAAGTGGGCCACAGGAAGGATAGGGAGGGACTATATACAAGCTCCTGTAATGACAGAATGAGGAGCAATGGGTTTAAAGTGGCAGAGGGGAGGTTGAAGCTGGATTCTAGGAAAGGGTTCTTTGCAGTGAGGGTGGTGAGACACTGGCACAGGTTGCCCAGAGAGGTTGTGGAGCACAGAAGGACAGAATGTGATCAAAGATCAAAGATCACATTCTGTGCTTCTGTGCTCCGCAACCTCCCTGGAGGTGTTCAAGGCCAGGCTGGATGAGGCCTTGAGCAACCTGTTCTAGTGGGAGGTGTCCCTGTCTATGGCAGGGGCTTGGAACCAGATGAGTTTTGAAGTCACTTCTAACCTAAAGCATTCTGTGGCCCTAGACAAAATGGAGAAGCAAGCCCAGGTGAAGCTTGTTAGCTTGTCGAGGATTCTAGACAGATGGAGAAGCAAGCCCAGGTGAAGCTTGTTAGCTTCAACGAGGCTAAGTGCAGGGTCCTGCACCTGTGTCAGAACAATCCTCATTATAAATACAGGCTGGGGTTGAGGTGCCAGGAAGTAGTTCTGCAGAAGGCACTTAGGAGTTCTGGTGGATGAGAAGATGGACTTGTGTCAGCAAGGTATGCTTGGAGCCCAAAAAGGGGGCTGACACCCTGGGGTTGCTTCTCCAACTTGTCTGAAATCATCAGAAGAAACATGGCCAGAAGCTAGAGAGAGGGAACTGTGCAGCTTTGCTCTGGTAAGTCCTTCCTTGGAGCACTGCGTTTAGCTCTGGGGCTCTCAACAGGAGAATGACACAGACCTGAGGGAACGGCTCCGCAGGAGGGCCATGAAAATGATCTGGGGGTTGAAGCAGCTCTGCTATGAGGGCAGGCTGAGGGAGCTGAGGCTGTTCAGCCTGGAGAAGAGAGTGTTCTGGGGAGACCTAAGAGCAGCCTTCCAGTACCTGACGGGGGGCTGTGAGAAGGCTGCAGAGAGGTTGTTTACCAAGGTCTGTAGTGACAGGGTGAGTGGTTTGGATTGAGAGAAGAGGAGATTTAGATGTTAAGAAAAAGTTCTGCACTGTGAAGGTGGTGGAACAGTGCAGCAGGTTGCCCAGGGAAGTAGTTAAGGTCCTATCCCTGGAGGTATTCAAGGTCGGGAGTGAAAAGGGTCTGAGCAATCTGATCTAACAGAGGATGTCAAAGCCTGGATGGGGCACTTAGTGCCATGGTCTAGTTGATTGGACGGGGCTGGGTGCTAGGTTGGACTGGCTGAGCGTGGAGGTCTCTTCCAACCCGGTTGATTCTATGTCTGTGCTGTCTGCAGGATGACCTTCGGGGGTCCATTCCAACCTGAACCGTTCTCTGAGTCTATGATTTGCTAGATGCTGTGGGAGAGTTGGAAATAGCTGTAAGCATTAGTGTAAAAGGTTGGGTGTTTGTGGAGTGTTAAGACGTAGCAGGAGAGTGATTTGCATTGGAATGGACTGCCCGGGAGGTGCTGGAGTCACCATCCCCGAGGGTGTTGAAAAGGAGACTGGATGAGGCACTTAGTGCCGTGGTTGGGTTAATTAGAAGGTGTTGGTTTAGACTCAATGATCTTGAAGGTCTTTTCCAGCCTGGTTAATTCTGTGATTTAAATAGCCTAGCTTGATTGTGAAGGCCAGCAATATTTGTGGTGATGGAAACCCTGCTCATCTCCAGTGCTTCTCCTGGCATGTAATGTATCCTTTAAGGCTGTTAAGTGCATGAAAGTTGTTTCTTCCAGCTCTGATGGATTTATCTAATCATACCACTAACCTATCTCAACTCTGCTTGTGAAAATTGATTTTAACATGGCTCCTGCGTTTTAGTGGGGACAATGAGGTTGAGAAGTTCACAAGTTGCTGTCTTACCATGAGGCATTTCCAGAATGGAAGCCCATGCTGGCTCCAGACTTTGCATGCATTTTAGCTACTGACTCTATAGAGATAAAAGACTTTCATAACCCTCTGAAGTAATCCCTGCTAAACCTTCTAATGCCTGTGAAGTTCTCTAATTCCTGGAAACTTCTCTAACCCCTTTTTGGTTTTGTATTGCAAGGATTGAGTTTTGGAGAGGGAGGTATTTAAATACTTGGCTGGTGGGGGGGGAGGGGAAAATAAAAAACAACCCAGTCAGATATATTCAGTTTCAGGTACAAAAAATTAATTAGCCAAAGAATTTGAGTTTCAGCACTGGCAAGTCATAGTGCATTGGCTTTCCTGTGGGAAAAGGGAAAGATCAATTAAAACAAAAAGCCTGTGTAGAAGAGACTCTGCAAACGATTTCCAGTGCAGTCTTGAGATAGGTGACAAAATGAAGAGGGGCGTTCAGGTTTTGCAGCTGAAGTGAGTCCAGCTGTTCCAGTGTGCAGAAGATGAACAGACTCAGGCCTGAAAGACTTCTGATATAAAAAACTTAATAGAATGGAAAAAGGAGGCTCAGGAGTGAACTCATTGCTGTATACAGCTACCTGAAGGGAGGCTGTAGCCAGGTGGGGTTGGACTCTTGTGCCAGGCAACCAGCAACAGAAGAAGGGGACACAGTCTCAAGCTGTGCCAGGGGAGGTCTAGTCTGGATGTTAGGAGGAAGTTGTTGGCAGAGAGAGTGATTGGCATTGGAATGGGCTGCCCAGGGAGGTGGTGGAGTCACCATCCCTGCAGTACTTCAAAAAAGCCTGGATGAGGCACTTAGTGTCATGGTCTGGTTGCTTGGACAGGGCTCGGTGCGAGGTTGGCCTGGATGATCTTGGAAGTCTCTTCCAACCTGGTTGATTTAATCTGTGATTCTAAATGAACATTCCATTGTCACTGCTTTGCAGACACAATCTCTCTGCAGTGTGATGTTCCTCCACACAGCTGGCAGCTGTGGTGTTGAGTGCTGCAGATTGAGGAGACCATTGCCACCACCTAAACATCTACTTTGGCAAAGCCACTCTTTGAAGGAGTCTCACATAACCAAGTGTACACCAAAGTCACACAGAATCAAAGTCTAAATTCCTTCCCCCACCCCCTCTTCCATAAAGGAATTTGGTCTCTTTAGAGCTCAGAGATATAGAGAGTAAGTCACAGAACGGTTTAGGTGGGAAGAGACCTCAAAGCTCAACTAGTTCCAACTCCTCACCATAGGCAGGGACACCAAGTGATTGGTTCCTTTTACTGAGGAGGCTGAAGAGCCAAGTTCCACTTGCAAGTACCTAGCAGAAAAAGATGCTTGGAGTAAGTATTTAGCACTGAGGTTTGCATAATACAACATTTAATATAGAATTGCTGTTAAGAATACTCTCTACCAAGAACAAATCACTCCTAAATGAAAGCCTCCTCTTAAGATGAAATCTTTTTTATCTGACAAACTCCTGAATCAAGCAGTTCTTGGATGCTGAAAGATCACAACAGAGCTGGAACAAAAGAGAAAAGTCTACTGACTGTGAAAAAGAAAATCATTCAAATGTGTCTGGCAAAGGGTATTCCAGGTTGGCTGTCTTGAGCAATTTTACTTCATCATTCAGGCTCCTGTCATCCTTGGGAGGAAACAAAAGTCTTCAGTCTTGCAATGAAAGTCTTCAGACATCAGGCATGGGGTACAGTTAATTGGCTCCGCTGTCCTTTGCATAAGGACAGGAAACTGGTATGAAATGAATCATAGCATGGTGGGGGTTGGACAAAACTTGAGGAGAACATCCAGTTCTGGGCCCCTCAATGCAAGAGATTGTTGAGGTACTAGGACATGTCCACAGAAGGGCAATAGAGCTGGTGAGGGGCCTGGAGCACAGCCCTGTGAGGAGAGGCTGAGGGAGCTGGGGGTGTGCAGCCTGCAGAAGAGGAGGCTCAGGGCAGAGCTCATTGCTGTCTACAGCTACCTGAAGGGAGGCTGTAGCCAGGGGGTGTTGGTCTCTTCTGCCAGGCAAGCAGCAAGAGAACAAGGAGACACCATCTCAAGCTGTGCCAGGGGAGTTCTAGGCTGGATGTGAGGAGGAAGTTGTTGGCAGAGAGAGTGATTGGCATTGGAATGGGCTGCCCAAGGAGATGGTGGAGTTGCCATCCCTGGAGGTGCTCAAGCAAAGCCTGGATGGGGCACTTAGTGCCATGGTCTGGTTTTGTCTAGGGTTGGATGCTAGGGTAAACTAGATGAGCTTGGAGGTCTCTTCCAACCTGGTGTCTCATCCAGGTTTTTTGTGAACGCTTCTAGGGACAGCTACTCCACCACCTCCCTGGGCAGCCCATTCCAATGCCAATCACTCTCTCTGCCAACAACTTCCTCCTAACATCCAGCCTAGACCTCCCCCAGCACAACTTGAGACTGTGTCCCCTTGTTCTGTTGCTGCTTGCCTGGCAGAAGAGCCCAACCCCACCTGGCTACAACCTCCCTTCAGATAGCTGTATACAACAGTGAAGTCTGCCCTGAACCTCTTTTTCTCCTAAGACCTGGAATTCTTAGAAGTCTTAGTAATGAATTAATTAGATGTGTGGCCTGGCTAACTGTCCTATCCCCAGCAGCTTCCAAAAACCTGTGGAGATATCCAAGCCCTCTATATTGAGCTGAAACCTTCACAGCTCACATTCGCGTTTAAATAGTGCTCCTCGTTTTGTCGACTCTCTTCTGCACTCCCTCTAGTGTTTAAGATCCTGTGTGGCTGAAAATAGAAAACAAACAGGGATTTGCCTTCCTCCAAACCCAGTGAAAGAGCAAATGCAGTCTTTCCTTTTCTTCTTGCTAAAGCTTCTTTGGGTTGTGCTCCTGTGAGACTTGCAAACCCCTTCAGAACTGGCAACAAATCATAGAATTGAGCAGGTTGGGAGAGACCTCCAAAATCATCCAGTCCAACCTAGCACCCAGCCCTATCCAGTCAACTAGATCATGGCACTAAATGCCTCTTCCAGGCTTTTCCTTGAACACCTCCAGGGATGGCGACTCCACCACCTCCCTGGGCAGCCCATTCCAATGCCAATCACTCTGTCCAGATGTGCTTGGAAAAGACATCAGGGTTAAGCTGAGCTTTAAATACAGAATGGTTTCAAAACTTGCCAAACACAAACTAGGAGCAGGGTTTGAGGGGGGGGGGGGTGAAAGAAATAAAAAGCCTTTGCTGTCAGTCAGTGCCTCATAATTAGGCATAATTATTGGTATTTAAATGAATCTTTTATTCAAGCATATATTTGTTGCAGCTCCTTGCAGCCGCCTTTAAAGCGGTGCTGGCAAGAAAGACCTGGGTGAAAGCAACTGGGATGATGATTTTGAGGTTTTTTTTTTTTCCCCCTTCCCTCCTTAGTTACATAAAACTCTGAAAGGCTTTTACAAATTGCTGCTGTGTGGGAGGCAGCTTGCTGCAAAGCTGTCACTTGGAAACTTTATCAATCAGAAGACAGTAGCGGTTTTAATTATGCAGATTTGCCAAGTAAAATAACTTTTTACTTCTTCCCCCCCCCCCCTCTTCTTCCTTTCTCTTGCCTGAAAATGTAGAACAGAGTCAGGTGAGATCTGGAACAATCTGAAAGATTTCTTTTTGCTTTTGGGGAAGAGTTTGTTAGGCTTAATTGAAATAGCTTGGGGAAAAAAAAAGCTGCTTCTGAAGTATAGGGGACTTGAAGAGGTTTGATTTTAATCCTCTGGCAAAGAAAAAGCTTTTCCTCTCCTTGTGTATTAAGCAGATTGTCACTTAGTTGTTGTCATGTCCTTACCCAGTAAAGGAGTCCACCTTGGTGTATCCCTGTGGTAAAGATCTCCACTATCTGTATTTTTATGACCTGATGTAGGAGCTTTAAGCCCTAAAACTCTGCAGCATTGTCGAATCTTCTGTCAGTCAACATGCGGCGAACGCTGCTGCCTTTGCCAAGCGTCTCATAAATCCTCTCCTTCTGGAGACAGTTTAAAGCTCTCACCAAATAGGTGAAATTGCTGCAGATGTTTGCTGGGAAAACCTCAACCCCTCTCTGCTGTGCCTTCTGGTTTGTCTATGAGCTGAGGTGCCAGAATGTCGCATCTCCTGCATCCTTGGTGGGGGAAAACAATGGCTTGAGCTTTATGCTGCTGTAGCAAGACAGATGATGGGAAGAAGAATGTGAATTAATCACAAACCTTGTATCTTGCTAGTGTGTTTTGTGATGGGAGACAGTGTGTGTGTGTGTGTGTTTCCTATCTCTCTTGCTTTTTGGGTTGCTCAACTTGAGTAGAAGTTGAATGATGCTGTTTGTTCTCGCTCGCAGAAGAGAGTGGTGCTAATGTGCCGTGGAGCTGTGACTGATGTCTTCTCTCGACTCTCCAGAGTTTGTTGTGCAATGGACTTGGCACTACTACCTGTTGAAATGTTGATAGAATCCTGACTTCCTCCCACCAACAGGCATTTCTGGGATGACTGCAGCAAAACCAAGAAGCAGTTTTCCTTCTGATTTCTGCTGGTTTGTCAAGCAGTTCCCTCTCTTTTCGGTTGCTGTGTGATTTCCTCGCCACTGGCAGCATTGTCCTCATGCATGAAGGTTGCCTGAGAGCTCCCCCCCAGTATTCCCCAGCACAGGGCTGACTCCAGGCTTCTCACCTTTCCCATGCAGAGCACAGCTGGTAATAAAAATGATGGATTGCACCCATCCTTCTCAGCCCCTTTCAGTTGCTTAGGTGACCCAGTTGCTTATGCTCAGCTGCATTAGGATGGGGTCAGAGGTCTTCACCCTCTGACTCTTTACAGATTCCCTTTGAATATGATTGGGAGCTTTCATTGCCTGTTTCTTATTCTTTTTATGCTTCAGCCTGGGGTTAGCCTTGTGGCAACTTCCCTCCCCCAACTTTCCTTGTCTTCTCCCTTAGCTCTGTTTTACATCTCGTTGTATTGCTAGATTCAACACCTACACGGCTATGACCTCTGCAATGAACTTGAAGAATGGTCTTTTCAGTGGTTTGCAGTCTCTTAGGGCCACAACTGCTGCCTCCTCTGTCTGTGAGCAGGGCACATCAAAGTCAATTGTCCTCCTCTTTTGGCATCTGCACTAGAAGCCAAAATGAAAAGAAATGTGGCTGTATCTTTGGGAATTTGACTCCTGGTCCATGAATTCTCTTACATCAATCAAAGAGAAGTGCCAACTGCTATGGACAGGCTCTTTTAGAATCACAGCATCAGTCAGGGTTGGAAGGGACCATGAGGATCATCCAGTTCCAACCCCCCCTGCCATGCCCAGGGACACCCTACCCTAGATCAGGCTGCCCACAGCCTCATCCAGCCTGGCCTTAAACATCTCCAGGGATGGGGTCTCAACCACCTCCCTGGACAACCCATTCCAGGCTCTCACCACTCTCATGCTGAAAACCTTCCTCCTCACGTCCAGTCTGACTCTCCCCATCTCCAGCTTTGCTCCATTCCCCCTAGTCCTGTCACTCCCTGACAGCCTCAAAAGTCCCTCCCCAACTTTTTTGTAGGCCCCTTCAGATCCTGGAAAGCCACAAGAAGGTCACCTGGGAGCCTCTTCTTCTCCAGACTGAACAGCCCCAACTCCTTCAGTCTGTCCTAAGAGAGGTGCTGCAGCCCTCTGATCATCCTTGTGGTCCTTCTCTGGACATGCTCCAGCATCTCCATGTCCCTCATGTAGTAGGAGCCTCCATCTCCAAAATTCCTAGCTCAGCAAGAAGAAATAATCAGGTGTGTTGAAGATGTAGAAGCTGCTCTCCAAACAGGTTCTTGTAGCACCAGAGATCACAGTCTCTGTCTCTGCCCTTTCCTTTCTGCTCCATGACCTTTGCATGCAAAGACATTTCAAGAGAAACTCCTCTGAACACTGGCTCTCTGTTCTTAGGCCTGCAGCAGAAGTCCTTGACTCAATCTATGAAATCAAAGGGAAAGAGAAGCTCTTCAGAACAGCCCTGTATCACCTCGAGGCAAAGAAAAACATTTCAGCAATGCCCTGTAGCACCCTGAATGGAGCTAGCACAGGAAGCTTGTGACCCCTTAAAGGTTGACCCACTTAATGAGTCAACATGCATGCCTTGGTGTCTTTGGAGCATGGAACCATATCCAGAAACACTGGCTTGAGAGCAGCCCTAAGGAGAGGGACTTGGGGGTGGTGGTGGATGAGAAGCTTAAGATGAACCATCAGTGTGCTCTTGCAGCCCAGAAAGACAACCAGAGCCTGGGCTGTGTTAAGAGAAGTGTGGGCAGCAGGCCAAGGGAAGTGATCCTACCCCTCTACTCCACACTGATGAGACCACACCTGGAGTACTGTGTCCAGTTCTGGAGCCACTGTTACAAGAGGGCTATGGATGTGCTGAAAGGTGTCCAGAGAAGGGTGGTGAGGATGATCAGAGGGCTGGAGCTGCTCTGTTACAAGAGACTGAGGGAGTCAGGGATGTTCAGTCTGGAGAGATGTCTCTGAGATGACCTTCTTGTGGCCTTCCAGTATCTTAAGTGGGCTACAAGAAAGCTGGGGAGGGACTTTTTAGGCTGTCAGGTAATGATAAGAATGGGGGGAATGGAACCAAGCTAGAAATGGGTGGATTCAGCCTGGATGTTAGAAAGAAGCTCTTCAGCATGAGGGTGATGAGAGCCTGGAAGGGGTTGCTCAGGGAGGCAGTGGAAGTGTGATCCCTGGAGGTGATTAAGGCCAGGCTGGATGAGGCTCTGGACAGCCTGCTGTAGTGTGAGATGTCCCTGCCCATGGCAGGGAGGTTGGAATTGGCTGATGCTTGTGGTCCCTTCCAACCCTGACTGATTCTGTGATCTTCTCTGGCTGCCAGTTATCAGTCACTGCCTTTCCTTACTGCTATTCCCACTCCAACAAGACTTACAGAAGAGGTTGGCCCTTGAGCCCATCCTTGGCTTCTCAGCACAAGCAGGCACAGGCATTCTTCTAGCACTTCAGAAATCCATGTGGGAGCCAAATTCTGCTCTCTTATTTACTTTTCCATGAGTTAAGCCTGGAAGCCACCTAAATTTACTTGTAACCCATCAAGTGCCTCGTGATTCATAGGTGTCTTCCCTGTAGTACCGCCGTATGCCTTTGTTCACATCTAGCAAAGCCTCCAAATGTTGCTTTCAGAGCTGCAGACTACCAAGTGGGATTGACAGTTGCTGAAATTCCTAGTGTGGAAGTGGTAAAAAAGAAATGGTAGCACCCCTCCTGTGTTGGGATTATAGGCTGTACACACAGAGAGCATCGCTGACACAGTGCTTCAGCCCCTTCAGCATCATCCATTGTGCTACTGCAATGGTCATGTGAAATGTTGAGCACTTCCCTTTCCCAGCTTGTTTGGGCTGGTTGCAGGAGAAAGGCTCACAGCAGAAGGGGCAACTCAAGACATCAAATTTGCCAGTCATCAGTACTTGGCTTTGAGAACTCTTCTGCCAGGCAAGCAGCAATAGAACAAGGGGACACAGTCTCAAGTTGTGCCAAGGGAGGTCTAGGCTGGATGTTAGGAGGAAGTTGTTGGCAGAGAGAGTGATTGGCATTGGAATGGGCTGCCCAGGGAGGTGGTGGAGTTGCTGTGCCTGGAGGTGTTCAGAAGACTGGATGAGGCACTTAGTGCCATGGTCTAGATGACTGGATAGGACTGGGTGCTAGGTTGGACTGAATGATCTTGGAGGTCTCTTCCAACCTGGTTAATTCTATGATTCTATCCGTGCTACCCCTAATGAGGGAAAGAGAGAGGAAATTCAGTGTATGAAGGTTTGTACCTAAAAGGAGAGCTCTAGAAGTTAGGGGAAGTGGTGGAGGGGAATAACAAAACTGCTCTTAAAATTTCTCTCACCTCACTTAAGAAAATGGGGTGATTTAAGCTGCCATTTAGAGATTGACATGAAAATTTGAAGCCTGTATCAGCGACTGTTATGTAAATGGTTCTTGAAAAGTCTCTGGATCATTTACTCAGAGGTGTATTTAAAGCAGGAAATGACTTATTCATGCATTGTTTCATGAACTCATACTGTGATTTGTGGTTCCCCCCCCCTTCCACACCCCTCAAAAAAACCTACTTGAAATATAGCTCAGGGAACTAGGAGTAGAAGCTCCTGTGGTAAACATTGGACTCTATCTTAAAGGTCTTTCATGGAATCACAGAATTGTTTAGGTTGGAAGGGACCTCAAAGCTCATCCAGTTCCAATTCCCTGTCATAGGCAGGGACACCTCCCACTAGAAGAGGTCACTCAAGACCTCATCCAACCTGGCCTTGAATACCTCCAGGGAGAGAACATCCACAGCCTCCCTGGGCAACCTGTGCCAGTGTCTCACCCATCCCCAGCACCATTCCAGGCCATGTTGTTTGAGGTTCTGAGCAGCTTGCTCTAGTAGATGTCCTCCTGATTGCAGTGGCATTGGATTAGATGACCTTTAAAGGTCCCTTCCAACCTGTGATCTGGGATCACATTCTGTGCTCCACAACCTCCCTGGGCAACCTGTTCCAGTGTCTCACCTCCCTCACTGCAAAGAGCTTCTTCTTAACATCTAGTTTCAATCTCCCCTCCCATTTCTCCTTGTCCTCTCAATACAAGACCTTGTCAATAGTCCCTCCCCAGCCTTCCTATAGCTCCCTTCAGATATTGGAAGGCTACTCCAAGGTCTCCTTGAAGCCTTGAATACCTCCAGGGAGGTCATGGATCACAGAATCCTGTGTGAACTACCCTGAATGATCCTGCCTTAGCAGGAGGGTTGGACTTGGTGATCTCTGGAGGTGCCTTCCAACCTCTAAGGTGCTGTGATTCTGTGATTGCCCAGATAATAAACAAGGAGAGACTAATTCAAAGATCCTTTTAATAATACTCATGCTGAGCCTGGGCTTTAATAATGTATTTGGGATTTGAGTTCTGCTTTCTAGAAATTCTTTTTAATATGTTTTTATCACTTCTGATGTAATTTCATCTCTACCCAGTTCTTCACTTGATCAGCATCATTTCATGTCACAGAATCACAAAACTTCAGAGGATGGAGAGGATCTCCAGAGATCCTTGACTCCAACCTCCCTGCCAAGGCAGGAGCCCCTAGGGTGGTCTGTACAGGAATGAGTCCAGGCAGGTCTTCAGAGAAGGAGATTCCACAACCTTCCACTAGTCTAGGCTCCTCGGGGCCTCCTCCAACCTTGAACACCTCCAGGGAAGGGACATCCCTGGTGTCCCTGGGCAACCTGTTTCAGTGTCTCACCACCCTCACTGTCAAGGATTTATTTCTAACATCCAGTCTAAGTCTACCCTCTTCAAGTTTAAGCCATTCCTCCTCATCCTGTCACTAGCAGCCTCTGCACAAAGTCCCTTTCCAGCTTCCTCACAGCTCACTCCAGGTGCCAGAGGCTGCTATAAGGTCTCCCTGGAGCCTTATTTTTCCTCCAGGCTGAACAACCCAAACTCTCACAGCCTGTCTTCAGTGCTTTGAGGCCTTGAAACCTGACAGCTCCTTTGGGACAGCACTTGGGCTGGAGTCACAAAGCGTTTCTAGGAAGGATAAGGTTTGGCTTTGTGCAGAGCTGGTGAGATGAGTTCATTCTAGTAGTGACAAGACTCATGGACAGATTGACTGCCACTCTTTGGGCTTAAAAAGAGAAAGTACATCTTTTCAGAGCACCCTGGGGCTTCATGCTGTGATGTTCTCAGTTTTATCAGAGTAAATGATAGTGGAAGTTTCTGAAGATGTCAGAGCAGCTCTGAAATAGCAATGCCTCATGGATACAAATCTGAATGGAACTGCTGCTGCTGCCGAGAGCAGGTAGAGGATAACACCGAGAAACTTGGACCAAAACTTCTCCTCTTGCATTTAGATTTGACTCAATTGTTGGAGCTATAGTAACCTTCAAAATGTTGTAGGTGACAGTCATTCATGTCTTATTGTTCAGCTAGAGCCAGTGCACTTGCCACAGTCATCCATGTAAGGAGAAATGTCAGGATACAAGAGTGGGGCCTTGCAGCCTGGAGAAGAAGATCTTGGAGTGGCCTTCCAGTATCTGAAGTGAGCTACAGGAAGGATGGGGAGGGACTATATACAAGGTCCTGTAATGATAAGATGAGGAGGAATGAGTTTAAACTGGATGCTAGGAAAGGGTTCTTTGCAGTGAGGGTGGTGAGACACTGGCAGAGGTTGCCCAGGGAGGTTGTGGAGTACAGAAGCACAGAATGTGATCATGCTCTGTGCTTCTGTGCTCTACAACCACCCTGGAGGTGTTCAAGGCCAGGATGGATGAGGTCTTGAGTGATGTGTTCTAGGGGGAAGTGTCCTTGCCTATGAGAGGGAATTGGAACTGGATGGGCTTTGAGATCCCTTCCAACCTAAACCACTCTAAGATTCTAAGTCTGAATTGCACCTCCCTGGCATTGTCTGCCTCTGCCATCAGCTACCTCTGGACTTAAAGGCAGAGGTGAAGTTCGAGGGCCACAAAAGCAAGAAGATATCAGCGATGCTTTCTCCCATTTCTCTTTGCCAGTTGTGCAGCAAAGGCACCTCTGACCTGAAAGCTCCTCTGTGCTCTGTAGTGATTGATTTTGCTGTATTGAGTGAGAACTTAGTTTCAATTAAATAGAACTGAAAGGCTCAATTCTGAAGAGAGATGTGGAGATGCTGGAGTGGGTCCAGTGGAGGACAACAAAGCTGGGGAAGGGCCTGAGGAATAAATCTTAAGAGGAGTGACTGAGGGAGCTGGGGATGGTTACTGTGAAACAGGAGGCTGAGGAGAGGCTGAGGGATCTGGGATTGTTTGGTCTGAAGAGGAGGAGGAGGCTCAGGGCAGACCTCATTGCTATCTACAATCACCTGAAGGGAGGCTGTAGCCAGGTGGGGTTGGTCTCTTCTCCCAGCAACAGAACAAGGGGAAACAGTCTCAAGTTGTGCCAGAGGAGGTCTAGGCTGGATGTTAGGAGGAAGTTGTTGGCAGAGAAAGTGATTGGCATTGGAATGGGCTGCCCAGGGAGGTGGTGGAGTCGCTGTCCCTGAAGGTGTTGAAGCAAAGCCTGGATAAGGCACTTAGTGCCATGGTCTGGTTGCTTGGGCAGGGCTGGGTGCTAGGTTGGCCTGGATGATCTTGGAGGTCTCTTCCAACCTGCTTAATTCTACAATTCATTGCTATCGACAGCTACCTGAAGGGTAATTGTAGAGAGGCTGCTGCTGGGCTCTTCTCACAGGTCACTGGAGACAGAACAAGGGGGAATGGTCTCAAGCTGAGGCTGGGGAGGTTTAGACTGGACACTAGGAAAAAGTTTTTCACAGAGAGAGTGGTGAGGGACTGGAATGAGCTGCACAGGGAGGTGGTGGAGTCACCCACCCTGTCTGTGTTTAAGGGTGGTTTGGATGTGGTGCTTATGGCTGTGGTTTAAGGTGAATCTTGCAGAGCAGGGTTAGAGGTCAGACTTGGTGATCCTGAGAGACTTTTGCAACCTGCATGTTTGAGTGAACTATCAAAGCACTTTGGCCTGGGGCTGATTTAGAAATGTTCTTGGAGGAATCCTGTTGTGTTTTGGGTTGGGTTTTTTCCTTCCCTTAGAGCTGTCTCCTGCTGTGCTCTAGAGAAGAAGGGCATGCTGAGCCTCCATACTTGGTTTCCAGCAGAGATGTAGTCCATGCAGATGCTATGATTGGATTTTCTGCTATCCTGTGCATGAGCCAAGGAAGAGGAATTTTGGGTTTGGATAAGTCACTTCAGTCATGTAACCTCTGATTGGCAGGAGACAGAGGAACAAGGAAGAAAGTGGGAGTGGGGAAGATAGGAAAAAAATGAAGCAAAAATCAAGGCCTCCTGGTTAAGATTTCATCTTTGTTTTTTACCAGGGCAAAAAAATGTTTAACTCAAACACTGGCATGAGTGTATTTATAAACCTGCAGAATAAATCAAAAGCCAAGCATGTGTTTGGGCTCCACAGGGTAATAACTCACACAGTTCATCTCCATGTGATCTACACATGTTAAGGGAAGATAAATCAAGCAGAGGATAAGAGTTATTAGTTGCCCACATGAAAGGATTTGGGGCTGACATCATGCGGGTGGAAGGGATGATCAGAGCAGGGAATGATGAGAGAAGAAACTTTGTGTGTCTTCCCAGATGGGTTTTGCCAGGTCCTCTTTTGCCATAAGCTTTGTGTTTGCCTTGCTGCATGGCTTGGAAAAAGAGAATCAAGGCTGCCCTGCATGTTTTGCTTCTCTTGGAGCACTGAGTCACAGAGCACTGGAACGGACTGCCCAGAGAGGTTGGGAAGTCTCCATCTCTTTTGATGTGTGAAGTTAGATTTTTGGCTCGAGTAGGACAAACAGGAGGGTGATTGAGGGAATTAAGCATCTTCTCACTTGCTCCCTGGGATAGGACAAGGAGCAATGGATGGAAGCTGCAGCACAGGAGGTTCCAGCTCAACATGAGAGGGAACTTCTTGATTGTCAGGGTCCCAGAGCACTGGCACAGGATCCCCAGAGAGTTTGTGGAGTCTCCTTCTGTGGAGCCTTTCAAGACCTGTCTGGCTGTGTTCCTGTGTGCTCTGACCTAGATTGTATGGTCCTGCAGTGGCAGGGGGGGTGGACTTGATCTCTTTGGGTCCCTTCCTACTCCTGACATCCTGTGAGCCAGTGGAGGAGAGAAGGCTGAGTGATGATCGGAATCATAGAATCATTTAGGTTGGAAAAGACCTCTAAGATCATCAAGTCCAAGCAAAGGTAGTGCCCTAAGTCAGACCAAGAGCACAGTTTCATCTGAAGTTGTGTTTCCTACAGGCTGCCATCTCTTGGAGTGCTGGGAGCACAGAGAGATGTGGGAAACGGCGATGTTCAAGCCTGAGATCACTCGCCTTGGAGAGGAGGAGAGAAGAGGTGACAGCAGCACAGAAAAGTGAGTGCTGAGGCGAAGGGGAGGTCAGGAATTCCTCTTTCTTCCCACGTGTAAGAAGGGACCTCCAATGGAGTAGGGAAGTGGTCAATGACAAGTGACAGAGAGCTACTTGTTAACCCATTAGACAGCAAAACTCATCGCTGTGGGAATTGAAGGTCGAATTCAGCAAGACTCCAGGGGAGGTTGGGCCCTCTATGGACAGCCTCAAAAATGTTTGAGTCTCTGAAGGCTGGGTGGCAAGAAGGGGGCAGTCTTTCTTCTGTGGTGCCTAGGGGATAAGAGACAATAGGCAGAAACTAGAACAGAGTGAGTGCCACCTCAGTACAAGGAGAAACTTCTTTGCTCTGAGAGTTGCAGAGCCCTGGAGCAGGCTGCCCAGAGAGGTTGAGGAGTGTCTCACTCTGGAGAGATTCCAAACCTACCTGGACACACTCCTCTGTGGTCTGCCCTAGATGATCCATCTTTATCAGGGCATTGGTGTAGATGATGTCTAGAGGTCCCTTCCAACCTCTAGTGTTCTGTGATGCTATATTTAGTCTCCTTAAGCAGCAGTAAAGGATCATCATTTTCTTCTGTGAACGTGGATCAAAGTCAGTGCCTCCAAACAAGAGGATGCAGCCAACCTCTTCTTGGTGATGCCCAGTGACAGGACAAGGGCCAATGGGTGGAAGTTGAAGCATAGAATGTTCCATGTGAACCTGAGGAAGAGCTTTTTCCCTGTGAGGGTGGCAGAGCACTGGAACAGGCTGCCCAGGGGGGTTGTGGAGTCTCCCTCTCTGGAGATACTCAAGAACTGTCTGGATGTGTTGCAGTGTGATCTACTCTAGATGCTCCTGCTCTGGCAGGGGGGTTGCACTGGATGATCTTCCAAGGTCCCTTCCAGCCCCTGATATAATTAGATTCTATGAAACACCTGGTTAGCTTTGGTAGATTTTTTTTTTTTACCTTTGCTGTTTGGGTGTGAATAAATTGTTAGGATTGAGAACTGGCAGTGAAACAGATGTTGGTCTGGTTCTGGGTTCCTTGCTCTGTATGCTGAAAGCAACAACAATACTGAGGTTTCAAACCCCACAAATTTGGATTTTGCCTTAAAGGAAGGAATCTCTCACTTTCTCTCTTTGGACTGTGATTATCAGTGATCTGCTGCTTAGTTTCATTTGCTGTTCAGAAAGTGAAGCTATGCAAGTGCATGCATGTATAATGCAAGGTGCTACACTTCGGCCACAACAACCCCCAAGCAGTGCTACAGGCTGGGGACAGAGTGGCTGAGAGCAGCCAGGCACAGAGGGACCTGAGGGTGCTGGTGGAGAGTAGCTGAAGATGAGGCAGTAGTGTGCCCAGGTGGGCAGCAGAGCCAATGGCATCCTGACCTGGATCAGGAGCAGTGTGGCCAGCAGGACAAGGGAGGTTATTCTGCCCCTGGACTCAACACTGCTCAGGCCACACCTTGAGTGCTGTGTCCAGTTTTGGGCTCCTCAATTCAAGAGAGATGTTGAGATGCTGGAACATATCCAGAGGAAGACAATGAAGCTGGTGAGGAACCTGCAGCACAGTCCTGTGAGGAAAGGCTGAGGGAGCTGGGGGTGTGCAGCCTGCAGAAGAGGAGGCTCAGGGCAGACCTCATTGCTGTCTACAACTACCTGAAGGAAGGCTGTAGCCAGGTGGGGTTGGTCTCTTCTGCCAGGCAACCAGCAACAAAACAGGGGGACACAGTCTCAAGCTGTACTGAAGGAGTTCTAGGCTGGATGTTAGGAGGAAGTTGTTGGCAGAGAGAGCGATTGGCATTGGAATGAGCTGCCCAGGGAGGTGATGGAGTCACTGTCCCTGGAAGTGTTCAAGAAAGGCCTGGATGAGGCACTTAGTGCAGGGGTCTACTTAATTGGACAAGGCTGGAGGTTAGGTTGGACTGGATGATCTTGGAGGCCTCTTCCAACCTTGTTGATTCTATAAACATCACTAATTCTGATAGTTTAATAAATGAATATTTTTCAAGGGCCACCATCACTCTGAATGGATGAATCCTTTACAGGAAAAACAAGCTGGATTCCCCCTTAGTCTGAGACCTTTGGACCCCCTTAGTCTGAGACGTTTGGACCCATCTATCCCAAATTTTCACTGCTATGAAGAGCTTTTTGTGCACACAATGGTTCCTTTTAGCTATTTAAATATTCAAAGTAACTCCTGTGTAGAAGAATCAAAGATCAGGGCCTAATGGGACAAGAAGCAGAAGAAAGAGCTCATTGTCAGCAGGTAATAACTCCTTGTCATTCTCTGTGGGAGGCTGGTGGAGGTTAAAAGAAATTGGGAAAGATTGTTGCTAAGCACTTGCCATATCATCTCTTGGTTAACCAGCACCTAGGATAGCTTGGTTTTAAGATCTTCTCTCCCAAAAATGTTCTCAGCAGCTGTCCTGCATCCTTTTAGTGGAAGGAAGAGATGGATTTAGTCAACACTTAGAGAGAAATAGGTATAGCTAAGTATTAGAAACACAACATGATTTTAAAGGTCCCTTCCAACACAAACTGTTCTATGATCTGACTCCTTGGAGAGGTCTTTGCAGCATTTTGTCTTCATATTATTTTTCCTCCCTTTTAACCCCCCCCCCCCCCCTTATTTTTCATGCCATGGTGTTTCTGATCCTTTTGCTGCTTTATGCAGTGTTGCTGTCATTTGGTCTTGACCTCGCATATATCTGCAGATGAATGTTATTCCTGAAGATGGGGAAGGGGGGGAGTTTGCAGTGGCCTGATGGCAGTTCCTCGGCCACTCATCTTTGGTTGCTCATCTTTGGAATTTTTGCAGAATGGTTTAGGTTGGAAGGGACCTCAGAGCTCATCCAGTTCCAACCCCTTGCCATAGGCAGGGACACCTCCCACTAGAACAGGTCACTCAAGGCCTCATCCCACCTGGCCTTGAACACCTCCAGGGAGAAACCATCCCCAATCTCCCTGAGCAACTTGTTCCAGTGTCTCACCCATCCCCAGCACCATTCCAGGCCATGTTGTTTGAGGTTCTGAGCAGCTTGCTCTAGTAGATGTCCTCCTGATTGCAGTGGCATTGGATTAGATGACCTTTAAAGGTCCCTTCCAACCTGTGATCTGGGATCACATTCTGTGCTCCTCAACCTCCCTGGGCAACCTGTGCCAGTGTCTCACCTCCCTCACTGCAAAGAGCTTCTTCTTAACATCTAGTTTCAATCTCCCATTCCTCCTTGCCCTCTCATTACAAGGCCTTGTCAATAGTCCCTCCCCAGCCTTCCTATAGCTTCCTTCCGATACTGGAAGGCTACTCCAAGGTCTCCTTTAAGCCTTTTCCAGCCTGCACAGCTCCAACTCTTGTAGCCTGTTCTCATAGCAGAGCTGTTGCAGCCCTCTGAGCATTTTGGTGACCTCCTCTGGATTGGCTCCAACAGTTCCATGTCCTTCTTGTGTTTGGGGCTCCAGAACTGCACACAGAACTCCAGATAGGTGTATTAAAACTCCATTATGGCCACATGGAAACTTGAATCCCAACTTGATCTCCTCAGAATCCATTCGTGTGGATGAAAGGCTTCTGATTTCTCTCCCAAGCCCCAGAGGAGGCTATTTGACATATGTTTGTTGGCTGATCTGTTTGAGAAATCTTACATAAACTCCAGGAGCTGCCAATTTCTGCACGTTGGAGGAGAAATGCTTCCATATTTGGAGATCTTTTCTCCTACTCTGGGCCACAAGAGTGGTTTCCAAACCTTTCTGGTATTTGATGACGGTGGCATAACCTTGGAGATCTTTCTGTGCTTTATGTTCCTCCTTTCAGCTGTTCTGGAATTGCCTGGTGTGAATGATTGGCAGCTGGGGAGAGTGTCCTTCAAGGCTTGCTGTCTCTGGAGTGGAGGGGGTTGGAGGAAGGGTGGGATTTTCCTATGGCAACAAATATCCCCAGAAACTCCCAAACAGGACCACTGCCATCCCCCTGAGCCCTTTCCTTGCTTTTTTGGCTTTGTCTGCACATAGTGGTCCTGCTGTTGTGTGATGTCTGTGGTGTCTTGGCACAAGGGTCCCTTCAGAGGCCATCAGGGTCAGTTCTGTGGCAGTGCTGTGAAGCCACATTTGGAGTCTCAAGTTGAGGTTGCTTCGACAGTGATGGCTGATAACAGGACAAGAGGCAATGGGTAGAAGCTGAGGCATAGGAAGCTTCATCTAAACATGAGGTGCTTTTTTTTTTCTCTGTGAGGGTGACAGAAGACTGGAACAAGCTGCCTAGGGTGGGTTGTGGAGTCTCCCTCTCTGGAGGTATTCAAGAACCACCTGGATGTGTTCCTGTGTGATCTGCTCTGGGTGATCCTGCTCTGGCAGGGGGGTTGGACTGGATGAGCATTGGAGGTCCCTTCCAGCCCCTGGTATTCTGTAGCTGACCTTTGCTGATGGATCTAGTGCAGGGACATCTGTACAGTAATCACTGCTGTAGGACATGGGGTTGCTGTAAAGCAGAGGCATTATCTCCTGGAGGGATCCCAGGATGTTAGGGGTTGGAAGTGACCCAAAGAGATCATTGAGTCCAACCCTCCTGCCAGAGCAGGACAATCCTATCTAACACAGATCACAGAGGAACACATCTAGACAGGCCTTGAAAGGCTCCAGAGAAGGAGACCTCACAACCTCTCTGGGCAGCCTGTTCCAGTGCACTGGCACCCTTACAGTAAAGAAGCTCCCCCTCGTGTTGAGGTGGAACCTCTTTTGCTGCACCTTACACCTATAGGTGGATGTTGCTCTCATCTTCCTACTAACAAATGATAGGACAAGAGGAAATGGCCTCAAGCTGTGCCAGAGGATGTTTACTTTGGATATTAGGAAGCATTTCTTTACTGAAAGAGCAGTCAGGCATTGGGACAGGCTGCCAAGGGAGCTGATGGAGTCGCCATGGCTGGAGATGTGATAAGAAATGTGAAGATGTGGCACTTGGAGATATGCTTCAGTGGGCATGGTTAGGCTGGATTGATGTTGGACATCGTTGAAGATCTTAGAGGACTCTTCTGACCTTAACAATTTTGTGATTCTGTGGTTCATAGGTTGGAAAATACTTCTAGGATCATCAAATCCAACCTATCACCTAACAGTTCTAACCAAACCCTGGCACCAAGTGCCTCATCCAGCCTCTTTTTAAACACCTCCAGGGATGGTGACTCCTCCATCTTCTCGGGCAGCACATTCCAATGCCAATCACTCTTGCTGTGAAGAACTTCTTCCTGACATCCAGCCTGAACCTGCCCTGGTGCAGTTTGAGACTTTGTCCTGTTGTTCTGTGCCTGAGAGAAGAAACCAACTCCACCTGGCTACAGCCTCCAAAGAGGGACCCCAGGGACTGAAGTACATTCTCTTGAGGTTTGGTGTCTAGGAATTAGCTTTACTTATGAGCACTCTCTTTTCCTTTCCTCTGTCTTGTAGAAAGATATAACTCACCCTCTGCATTATCCTTTCCTCAGCTTACCTATTCATAACTCCTGCATTTGAAGAGCTGTTTGTTTAGGAATGGATATTCCTGTTGCTCTGGAATTTTATTTGCCAACTTCCAGCTCCAGAGTGGATTTTACATGTTTAATTTGATTGTGTTCCTGGCTGGCAAGAAAGGCTCTATAAAAAAAGATTCATTTAGTGGAGTAGTGCAAACGCTTTTGGAGCTGAACTGATGACACTGAATACAAACCACTTCTTGTTCATGCTTACCCTGAAGGTTTGTTAAATGAACTAAAGCTTTTCATATTACTTAGAGGTGCAGATTTCTGCCCATCCAGGCAAGATACAGACCTTAATATGTCTTTAGAGCTGTTGTTACCTGTAGAAACACCTGTTTAGGTTCTAAGATCCCTGGATCTTAGGGACTCATGGCAATTCCACTATCATAGAATCAACCAGTTTGGAAGAGACCTCCAAGCTCATCCAGTCCAACCTAGCACCCAGCCCTAGACAATCAACCAGACCATGGCACTAAGTGCCTCAGTCAGGCTTTGCTTCAACACCTCCAGGGACGGTGACTCCACCACCTCCCTGGGCAGCCCATTCCAATGCCAATCACTCTCTCTGCCAACAACTTCCTCCTAACATCCAGCCTAGACCTCCCCTGGCACAACTTGAGACTGTGTCCCCTTCTTCTGTTGCTGATTGCCTGGCAGAAGAGCCCAACCCCACCTGGCTACA
Organism: Tricholaema leucomelas; assembly: GCA_013400475.1. Taxonomy (NCBI): domain Eukaryota; kingdom Metazoa; phylum Chordata; class Aves; order Piciformes; family Lybiidae; genus Tricholaema lacrymosa; species Tricholaema leucomelas. The sequence continues at coordinate 614,359 of WAAF01006006.1, forward strand.
GCCTCCCTTCAGGTAGTTGTAGACAGCAATGAGGTCTGCCCTGAGCCTCCTCTTCTGCAGGCTGCACACCCCCAGCTCCCTCAGCCTCTCCTCACAGGGCTGTGCTCCAGGCCCCTCACCAGCTTTGTTGCCCTTCTCTGGACACCTTCCAGCACCTCAACATCTCTCTTGAATTGAGGAGCCCAGAACTGGACACAGCACTCAAGGTGTGGCCTGAGCAGTGTTGAGTCCAGGGGCAGAGTAACCTTCCTTGTCCTGCTGGCCACACTGCTCCTGATCCAGGTCAGGATGCCATTGGCTCTGCTGCCCACCTGGGCACTCTGCTGACTCACGTTCAGCTACTCTCTCCCAGCACCCCCAGGCCCCCCTCTGCCTGGCTGCTCTCAGCCACTCTGTCCCCAGCCACTACTCCTTTTTTTTTCTTCATATTGCCATTTGCATCTTTAACTCTTTTACACCTGAGAAATGGCTATCCATGTGGAAAATCTGGATCTGACCTGTGGAGCTATCTCAGAATCTTGATGCAGATGCCTGCTCACAGCATGAGGAACCAAGAAGCTTGGGCTGCACCAGAGTCTTTAGTCCTGGAGTTGCCTTTCTGCTGCCTGTGACCCAGCAGCCACAATTCCCCAGTGCCAATAATGTATTGAATTTACATATAATACTTTTTCCTGGCAGTGGGATACTATTAATTAGAAGCTGTAATGAGCATTTTAATCTGGTAGTTTGCAGGAGGCACTTCCTTAGGCTATTAAGGAGGGCTCTAATGAGCAATGCCTTCTTCCGATGCTCTTCCACTCCTTGGTGTCTAGAGGCTGGAAGTGGTCCTGCTTGATACTGCACCATTCAGGACTCCTCTTAATGCTTCATTGGTTTTATGATGAGGTTGCATGGCTGTGCCAGGTCAGATAGAGAAACTTGCAAAGTTAAGACTTGTAGAGCAGAGCCTTAAGTGGGTTCTGCACCTGGGTTGGTGCAATCCCAAGTGCAACTCCAGGCTGGGTGGTGAGTGGCTGAGAGCAGCCCTGAGGAGAAGGACCTGGGGGTCTGCAGTGGTAAAAAGCTCAACATGACTTGAAGCCTCTTCAACTTGCTTTTGGGTTATTAAAAACTCAAGGGGCAATGGGTAGAAGTTGAGGCACAGGAGGTTAATACGAGTGAGGCACTCAGTGCTCATGGTCTAGGTAATTGGGTAGAGCTGGGTGATAGGTTGGACTGGAAGTTCTTGAAGGTCTCATCCAAGCTCATTAATTCTGTGAGCCAGCAGCATGAGTCTGCTCCCTGACAGCAACCCTGTGCTGGGCTGCAGCAAGAGCAGTGTGGCCAGCGGGGCAAGGGAGGGGGTTCTGCCCCTTTAATTTGTTGCTCCTCAGACCCTACTTGGAGTACTGTGTGCAGTTCTGGAGCCTCCAACACAAGGAGGACATGGAACTATTGGAGCCAGACCAGAGGAGGCCACAAAGAGGCTCAGAGGGCTGCAGCAGCTCTGCTATGAGGACAGGCTGAGAGAGTTGGGACTCTGCAGCCTGGAGAAGGCTTTGAGGAGACCTTGGAGTGGCCTTCCAGTATCTGAAGGAGGCTCCAGGAGGACTGGGGGGAGGGACTGTTGACAAGGTCTTGTAATGACAGGAGGAGCAGGAATAGGTTTAAACTGGCGGAGGGGAGATTGAAACTGAATGCCAGGAAGATGCTCTTTGCAGTGAGGGTGGTGAGACACTGGCACAGGTTGCCTGGGGAGGTGTTGAAGGCCAGGTTGGATGTGGCTTTGAGCATCCTGTTCTAGTGGGAAGTGTGCCTGCCTATGGTGGGGGGTTAGAACTAGATGATCTTTAAGGTCCCTTCCAACCTAAACCATTCTATGATAATTTGACCATGGCCCTTTCCCATGCACAGGTACTGACATGCAGTTAGTGCTTCATCAAGGAGTTCATCTTCTGCTCTCATCTCAGCTGACCTACATTTTAATGTGACCATTAAAACCAGCTATAACAAGATGCTGCATAAAAGACAGGGTCTGATGTTCTTGCCTAATCCTCCAGTGTAGCTCCTTTTTCTACCTCTTGCATTTGTATGTTGACAGGGAACTGAAATTGTTTACCCTGGAGAAAAGGAGGCTCAGGGAAGACCTTCTCACTCTATACAACTACCTGAAAGGAGATTGGAGCCAGGGTGGGATTGGGCTCTTCTCTTTAGCAGATGATAGGTCAAGAGGAAACAACCTCAAGTTGCACCAGGGGAGGTTTCAGTTCAACATTAGGAACAATATCTTGTCCAAAAGGGCTGTCAAGGCATGGAACAGGCTGCCCAGGGAAGTGGTGGAATCCTCACCTCTGGAGATCAAAAAACTCTGTAGATGCGATGCTGAGGGATGTGGTTTAGTGATGATCTTGGTAGTGCTGGGTTAACAGTTGGACTTGAAGATCTTCAAGGTGTCTTCCAACCAAAATGGTTCTACGATTCTGTGACAGCAGCTTCAGGTACCATAACTTCAGTTTGGGCAAAAGTCAATCACTCAGCAGATTACTGCACATCTGAAGTGCAAAGGAGTGTGCAGAGCAGAGGAGGGTGACCTCAGGCATGTTTGCATGGACTGTTTGGAGGAAGCTGTCACAAAGTAAATCAGGGGCAGGACTACAGGAGAGATGTTTAAAAACACAGAGGTTACCAGTTCCAGTCAGTAATGGGTATAGCATCAAGAAGATGCCATATGCCTCACTGAGTATCTGATAGACATAGGAGACTTTGAACAGAGAGAGTTTTTGAGCCAATGACTTACCAAGGCTGTCAGAATAACCATTTTCCCCCTGATTTCAGTCAATTGCTGTCTGACAATTGAAAAAGCAAACCTATTCAAGGAGTCTTCTCCCACACTGGTTTCTAGTCCTCAGTGCTCTGCAGCCACAGGCTTGGAAGCAAAAAGGAGAAGTACACATATGAAGCACCAAGTGGAGGTGGTTAAACGTGAGCCATATGTGTTAGTTAGCTTTGGAGCATAGCAGGATGATGAAGCTGTTCTTGGGAAAGAAGACAAAGACATTTCCTGAACATGGAAATAATTGGTGACAAATAAGATGTGTGAAAAGAGTGCTGGAAATAATCATAGGATCAACCAGGTTGGAAGAGACCTCCAAGATCATCCAGTCCAACCTAGCAACCAGCCCTNTGAGCCTCCTCTTCTGCAGGCTGCACACCCCCAGCTCCCTCAGCCTCTCCTCACAGGGCTGTGCTCCAGACCCCTCACCAGCCTTGTTGCCCTTCTCTGTACACCTTCCAGCACCTCAACATCTTTGTTGATCTGAGGAGCCCAGAACTGGACACAGCACTTAAGGTGTGGCCTGACCAGTGTTGAGTCCAGGGGCAGAATAACCTCCCTTGTCCTGCTGGCCACACTGCTCCTGATCCAGGCCAGGATGCCATTGGCTCTCCTGGGCACATTGCTGGCTCATATTCAGCTACTCTCTACCAGCACCCCCAGGTCCCTTTCTTTCTGGCTGTTCTCAGCCCTTGTGTCCCCAGCCTGCTGGGCTGGTTGTGGCCCAAGTGTAGAAATTCAGCTGAGAGCTGGAGACTCTTCCTGCTGCAAGAATGAATCAGGCTGCTGTAGGAGTGTGCTTAAACATGGGACACCATAATGATTGGTAAAGGATTTTCATTTCTTCCTGATGGACTTTGCAGTCCTTTGTGTGTGCATTGGAAGCTTATTTCCAGTCCTTGCCAGCGTTATCGAATCGGAATTCAATATTGCTCAGTGATAATACTGAACTCAGCATTAATCAGTGTCAACCTTGAGCTCAGAATTAACAAACTTCAGACTTAGCTGTCCTCAGAACTTTTATTGGAGGTCAGTATGCAGCATGAATTCTGTTTGTTGTATCCTATTGCCTGAGGTGAGGGCAAGAAGATGCCAAAGGCTACCCACGAAGCAAACACTCTACGGTGCCTAGTCAAGTGAAATCTGAACATCAGTGATTACATTTTTAGTAGGATGAGTGTTCTGACTGAAATGCAGCAATCTGTCACTTGGCCTTTCTGTGACATTCAGTGTATTGAAATTACCAGGGAAAGATTGGTTTTTGACATGCTAAATTAACTAAGTTGGAAATCTGAGCGTTGCCATCTCTGCTAATTGTTAGAGGGAGCGGCAAAAGTTGTTTGTCTTCTATGTTCTAAGCAGGCTCTTCACAAAGAAATGAAGAAAATCATTAAAAATGGGCTCCAAAAAGTTCATCTTTGGGAGGTAGAAGAATTGATTGATGAAGGGAAACAACTCTTAATCTAAAGGCTCTTCCTTGCAGTCCAACAGAAGCATAACTGTTCTTTATCTACGTGACATTTGCTTTTGTGTAACTCACTGCGTTGTGTTCTGGTGTTCAGTCACAGAATCTTAGCATGGCTGGGGGTGGAAGGGACCTCTGACACCTGGGAAAGAACAATCCCAAGGAGCAGGATAGGTTAGAGACTGACCTGTTGGAAGGCAGTGAAGAGGAAAAGGATCTGGGGCTCCTAGTGGATGGGAGGTTGATCATGAGCCAGCAATGTGCACTCATGGCCAGGAGGGGCAGTGCCATTCTGGGGTGTATTAGAAGGGCTGTGGTCAAGAGAGGTTTTGCTGCCCCTCTACTCTGCCCTGGTGAGGCCACATCTATAGTTCTGTGTTCAGTTCTTGGCCTACCAGTTCAAGAGGGACTGAATTGCTTGAGAGAGTCCAGCACAGGGCCACAAAGATGAAGGGAATGGAATATCTTTCTCATGAGGATAGACTGAGGAGCTGGGGCTGTGCTGTTTGGAGAATAGGAGACTGAGAGGTGACCTCATCAATGATTACAGAGCTGTGGAGGGTGAGTGCCAGAAGGCTGGAGCCAGGCTCTGCTGGGTGATGCCCAGTGACAGGCCAAGGGGCAGTGGGTGGAAGCTGAGGCATAGGAAGTTCCATGTAAACCTGAGGAGGATTTTTTCCCTGTGAAGATGACAGAGCACTGGAGCAGGCTGCCTGGGGGGTTGTGGTGTCTCCCTCTCTGGAGATGTTCAGGACCCATTTAGATGTGCTCCTCTGTGATAAGTTCTAGGTGCTTCTGCTCTGGCATGCAGGTTGGACTGGATGAGCTTTTGATGTCCCTTCCAGCCCCTGACATTCTGATTCCCCTTTTGCTCTTAGAAGGCAGTTTCAGGTAGCAACAGCAGTGCATGACAGGTCTGTGACATTTCAGCTTGTGATGTGTTGCCTGCAGTGGGGTTATGGTGAGACCAGTTGCATTGGTAGGGCTTCAGTACACCAAGCCCCCCTGTGCTAGCTGTGTCCTGGCAGCACATGCTGAATAAATAGAGAGTTGAAGATTAAAGGGAAGTGAAATGCAGCCTGTGATCTGTGTGCATATGTACCTGCAGGGCTACATAAACCTACAGAGTTGCCTGTTTGCATCCAAGGAAGAAAGTTACAGATAGCTCAGGATGAAATCATAGGAGTTCAGTGGCATAGTGTGAGCAGCATCCTTTCCCAAACAATGCAGTCCAAGATGGGCAGCACTATGAAAGCTTCATACGAAGCTCTTGAGAGGTGGATGTTGATGAAAGGAGGACAATATGTTTAATTGGCTAACATGGAAAAATGAGAAATAGGCCTTCTAGAAGAGCAAGAGGATGTTTCTTTGTCAGATCTTTGCTTTTCTTAATCATGCATGGGGAGCAAGAGACTGCAAGGCAGTGACAGCCTGACTCAACTGCTGTAATTACATATGTGTGAGGAGAGGAGTAGTGCAGCTGATCTCAGGATCAGAATGACAGGAAACATCCAGTTGGAAGAGACCTTAAAGATCATCCATTCCTTCATGCTTATTCAGTGCTGACTTCACAAGATGCTTCATTCCCATAAGCAAAGAGGTGGTAGGTGCCCCATCCCTGGAAACATTTCATGTCAGGACGGATGGGGCTCTGAGCAACCTGCTCTAGTTGCAGACATCCCTGCTGACTGCAGTGGGGTTGGAGTACATGACCTTTAAAGGTCCCTTCTAACCCAAGCTGTGCTGATTTTATGATGAGTAACTGGACACCCCAGCACTGCTCCTCTGAAGGCATTTTTGGCTTGATTGAGCTCTGCCAGAAGGCATAGGGTTCCCTGTGCCAAGGCTGCTCATTGTGTGCAGACTGGGAGCTGGGGGGCTGCTCATTGTGTGCACACTGGGAGAAGGTCACTGCGTGAGATTTGTAGGTAAGGCAGAGGAGAAGGGCAAGATTTGTCACTGCTGAACCCACCTGAGAGCTTCTTTCACTCTTGACCAATTAGAGAATCACAGAAAACATCTGGTTGGAAGAGACCCCAAAGATCACCCAGTCCAACCTTTGACCCAGCACTGAAGGGTCAATACTGAGACAAGTCCACACACTGCTTAAACACCTCCCAGGATGGTGACTCCAGCACTGCTCTGGGTAGACCATCCCAATGCTTGAGAACCCTCTCTGAGAAGAAGTATTTCCTAGCATCCAGCCTGAACTTCTGGGGTTGTTTAGTCTGGAGAAAAGGAGGCTCAGGGCAGACCTCATTTCTTTCTACAACTACCTAAAGGGAGGCTGCAGCCAGGTGGGGTTGGTCTCTTCTGCCAGGCAACCAGCAACAGACCAATGAGATGCAGCCTCAAGCTGTGCCAGGGCAGGTTCAGGCTGGATGTTAGGAAGAAGTTCATCACAAGAAGAGTGATTGGCACTGGAATGGGCTGCTCGGGGAGGTGGTGGAGTCACTGTCATAGAGATGTTTAAAAGGAGTCTGGATGAGGCACTTGGTGCCATGGTTTAGTTGATTAGAAGGGTTAGGTGATAGGTTGGGCTCAATGATCTTGGAAGTTTTCTCCATCCTGGTTGATTCTGTGACACAGTTTCTTCTGGTCCTGTCATTTGGCATCAAGGAGAAGAGGCTGCCCCTTCCTCCCTCCATCCTCCCTTCAGGGAGCTGTAGAGAGTAGTGGAGCTTTCCCTCAGCCTCCTCTTCTGCAGGATGAACACCCCCAGCTCTCTCAGACCCTCCTCGTAGCCCAGGTGCTCAGCCTCATTGCCCTTCTCTGAACATGCTCCAGAACCTCTATGTCATTCCTGTAGTGAGGGTCCCAGAACTGAACACAATACTCCAGGTGTGTGGCCTGACAAGCACTGAGCACAGCAGGACCATCACCTCCCAGTCCTTGCTGGCCACAGTGTTGCTAATCACAGAGACATCCAGGTTGGCAAAGCCCCTCAGGATCACCAAATCCAACCTCTAACCCCACTCTACAAGACTGACCATAAACCATATCCCCAGGCACCACATCCAGACCACCCTTAAACACAGCCAGGGTGGGTGACTCCACCTCCCTGAGCAGCTCATTCCAGTGCCTGATGCCACTGTATTGGTGTGATCCTGCATGGTGAAACTCATCAGCACCCAACTGGAGGGTAAAGCAGTGGCTTCAGCACAGGGATTTCAGCTGTTCTCTTTTAATTACAGCCTGAGTTAGTTAATAGAAGTAAAGAAAATGAGGCCTCTTCTGAGAAGCCTAGGGAGTGCTGTCAAATCTTTGCCTGTTCAGTGCTAATTAGTAGGTGGAAGAGTGGGGTTTGTATACACAGATTTAAATAACTGAGCAGCTGAATTTGGTGTAGGTGGAAGTTGTGTCTCGGAAGTTTTGTCTTTAGGATTCTGGACCATGTGGCCTTGCAAGCAGTGAGGAACTGAGTACAGATCTATTGTAATGTTCCCTAATATTTTGGCTTCTGGTGTGCAGATCTCCTCTTTAAGCTCATTGTTAGATTTAAGAGTTGGTGCAACATATGAAACTATGGGAAGCTGCTAGAAAGTAGTATAAGCTAGGAGAGATGTCCTCTGCTTAAGAAAGACCTGATTGCTGTCTACAACTACCTGAAGGGAGGCTGTAGCCAGGTGGGGTTGGTCTCTTCTCCCAGGCAAGCAGCAACAGAAGAAGAGGACACAGCCCCAAGTTGTGCTAGGGGAAGTTTAGGCTGAATGTTAGGAAGAAGTTGCTGCCAGAGAGAGTGATTGGCATTGGAATGGGCTGCCCAGGGAGGTGGTGGAGTTGCTGTCCCTGGAGGTGTTCAAGAACAGACTGGATAAGGCACTTAGTGCTGTGGTCTGGTTGATTGGCTAGGGCTGAGTGCTAGGTTGGACTGGCTGAGCTTAGAGGTCTCTTCCAACCTGATTAACTTATGTTAACTGGGGTTGATTCAGGTTTTTGAGTCTTGGTTTTTCCAGGTTTGGGACTCTGATGTTTAGCAAAGGACTGCCCTCAGAATCTCTGCACCACACTTGTCCCCGAGGGTTGAGTACTAACAACAGCATTTTCTGTCCATGTTTGCTGAGTGTTATCCACCTGCACTGATGGATGAACGTGAAGAAGTTGTGGGTTGTTCCACAGTGGAAACTGAAGAGGCTTGCAGGAGACCTTCATTATTTAAGTTTCAAATGAAGGTTCCAGCACCAGTTAGGACTAGCTTTAACTTCACCCAGCTCCCTTCTCTGCACGTGGTAAGATGTAGTCTGTAATTACAGCTTCTCTGTGGGAGCCCAGTCATAGTGCACATGACAGCAGCAGCGAGGAGAAGATTAAAACACCCAATCAAGCTCAGTTTTAATCACCTGAATTTGTGGCTTTAAATATTGTAAATGCTTCTGTATGTGTCCGAGCTTTGCACAACTTGGAGAGGAAAATCACCTTGGCTGCATTAGCACCTGCTTGGTAATGAGAGTCTGGAACAGGGTGTGGGAAAGATGCAGGCTGTGTGGTTCAAGCAGTTTGGTATGAATATTGCAACAATGAAGTTCAAAATGCAGAGATAGCAGTGCTTGAAGCTGCCAGAAATGCTGGAGGCCAAGCAGTTGTGGGGAGGGGAAAGCTGCTTTGTGAGGTGCTAGGAAATGTGAGGGCACAAATTCTGGGGCAAAATATCAAAGCCTCCTGCTTCTTGTCTCATAGTTCCACGGTGAGAGTTGTTTTAGTCTTTGCTGTACTTTCCCTGTGAACTTGACCACTGCTGTTATCACCTTGAGTTTGCCTTCTGGGCAGGAATAGTTGCACCTCACCATCTTATAGTGGCTTTCCAGTAGCTGAAGGGGACCTACAGGATGGCTGGGGAGGGACTATTTACAAGGTCATGTAATGATAGGATGAGGAGTAATGAGTTTAAACTGGCAGAGGGAGATTGAAACTGGATGTTAGGAGTAAACTCTTTGCAGTGAGTGGTGAGACACTGACACAGGTTGCCCAGGGAGGTTGTGGTTGCTCTGGCCTTGGAGGTGTTCAAGGCCAGGTTGAATGAGGCTTGAGTGACCTGTTCTAGTGGGAGGTGTCCCTGCCTATGGCAAGGGGTTGGAACTGGATGATCCTTGAGGTCCCTTCTAACCTGAACCATTCTGTATTCATTATTGTTTTAAGCTTGCTCTTCGTTTACTCTTCTTAAACCAGTTTGTAAAAAGGGGGTTTGTTTCCCCAGCTGAAGATTTTCTCTTCCCCCATGGCTATCCTGAAGGATTGAGTGGGTTCATGTGGGGCTTAGGATGCTGGCCCTTGCAGTCTCCCAGGTTGTGCAGCGCTGTGCCGGAGCTGCTCTCCTCGCCTCGACCCCTGCGGATTTCTGGGCAGATGGCGCCCTCTTGTGGCGACTCCGCGCAAGCGTCAGCTCCTCATTCCCCTCGGAAGAAAACCAGGACTTGCTCGGTTTTATCTTATTAATATTTTCAATACAGTATAAAGGAGCCTTTTCCACTGATAGAGAGACTGATACGTTAGGCTGGGGAAGTGATACTGGTGTAACTGTGGAGCTGTATCATACCAAGAAAAGACTGGATGAGGCATTTAGTCATTTAGTGCCATGGTCTGGTTGACTGGATAGGGCTGGGAGCTAGGTTGGACTGGATGAGCTTGGAGGTCTTTTCCAACCTGCTTGATTCTATGATTGATTCTACCATCCTTCAGCAGAAAGCATCCACAGGCACCTCTCTGCACTGCATTGCCAGGGGCCAGGGATCACTCCTGAGACTGTTGCCTTTCCCAAGGCACATTGCTGTGCTTCTGCTTCCTACCACACAAAACAGGAGTTAAACCCCCCCACCACCACCCACCCAAACTCTTGTGATTCAGACAGCTGGTCTGGCAGTTGGTACTGTGATGACCTATTGAAATATTTATGCTAGTTGCTATTTAACTTCATTTAGGAGTTGTTGGAGCTTTTTTCGGGGGGAAGGGGAAGAATTTGGGCTGACTAAATAAAAGAGTGTCAGGTCACTGCAGTTGAGAGTGAGATGTGTTGGCAGAAATGCAGGGGGGCACAGGCAGCACAGGGGGTTCATGTTCTCTGTCTTTCGCTCTGCTCTGCTCCAGTCATTTTGGGCTTGTTCCGAGCAAGAAGGAGGTGCTGATAAATATGCTGAAAATATTTTCACACTTCTCTTGGGTGGAATTTGCATTCTGTGGCTGGTACATGAAGGTCTCACTTCATGGAGGCTTCTGAGTCAGTGGTGAGGCTCCTTTTGTTTTGGCTGTAGCAGTGGAAGTCAGTGTTCAAAATGTTCAATGGAGCGGTAGAAATCATTGTTTTGCCCCTTTATTCTGCTCTTGTCAGACTCCACCTGCAGTCCTGTGTGCAGTTCTGGAGCCCCCAACACAAGAAGGACATGGCACTGTTGGAGCCAGTCCAGAGGACTCTCTGCTGTAGCAGTGGAAGTCAGTGTTCAAAATCTTCAGTGGAGCAGCGGAAAAGAAATCAGTGTTTTGCCCCTTTGCTCTGCTCAGAGCCCACTTGGAGTCTTGTGTGCAGCCCCCAACACAAAAGGGACATGGCACTGTTGGAGCCAGTCCAGAGGAGGCCACAAAGATGCTCAGAGGGTTGTTGCAGCTCTGCTATGAGGACAGGCTGTGAGAGTTGGGGCTCTGGAGAAGAGAAGGCTTTCAGGAGACCTTGGAATGGCCTTCCAGTATCTAAAGAGTGCTACAGGAGGGCTGGAGGGAGACTATTGATAAGGTCTTGTAGTAACAGGATGAGGAGGAATGGCTTTAAAGTGGCAGAGGGGAGATTGAAACTGGATGTTAGGAAGAAGTTGTTTGCAGTGAGGGTGATGAGACACTGGCACAAGTTGCCCAGGGAAGTTGTGGAGCACAGGAGCACAGAATCACAGAATGTGATCTATGATCATGTTCTTGGTTTTGGCTTCCCTGGATTGTGTTTTGCTCTTAATTTTTATTAACTGTCAGCATTGTGAAAGCTGTAGCCCAGGGACCAAGAGGTCAGCTGTAGTCTGTGTTCAGGGATGGAATTACAGCATGAGTAAGTGGTGCTGGACATATGGAGATGAAATTAGCAAAGCCTGGTTTCAAGCTAACCATAGATAATATGGTGTGAAATGATTTAATGAGTGAAAATCCCCAGGTATGCTGGGAAGCACAAAGGAGCAGATCAAAAGAGAACCTATGGTGATGTGGTGAGGGAGATGAGTGAAGGGGTCTCCATGGCTTGCTGCTCTTGCTAAAGGAGTGAGAAAAAGGGCAAATATGGGGTTTGGGTGAGTTTGGAGGTGTCTTAGCTCTGCTGTACATGCACGGGGAGGGCTCAACACACAAATGACTGATCTGCACAGCTAACTGTCTGTGCACATGGCAGCCACAGCTCTGCTGTTGGGCCAGAGTACTAAGCCTTCCCAATGCCTCCCTTTTCATAGAACAGAATAGAATAGAATCAACCAGGTTGGAAGAGACCTCCAAGCTCATCCAGTCCAACCTAGCACCCAGCCCTAGCCAGTCAACCAGACCATGGCACTAAGTGCCTCATCCATAGAATCAACCAGATTGGAAGAGACCTCCAAGCTCATCCAGTCCAACCTAGCACCCAGCCCTATCCAGTCAACCAGACCACAGCACCAGGTGCCCCATCCAGTCCTTCCCTGAACACCTCCATGTTATTTCCAAGGTATTTCTATTCTTTAAGGTTGTTATTTGCAACTTTGTTTTTTGACGTGTTGTTGAATTTGGAGAGCTGCTGGCTAGAGGCTAATCTCTTTTAGGGTTTTTACCCTGATTTAGGGTAAGGTGTCCCTGCCCATGGCAGGGGGTTTGGAACTAGCTGATCCTGGTGATCCTTCCCAACCCTGACTGACTCTATGATTCTTTTACAGATAACTTGCTAACTTAGTGATGAATTCTCAGAATCACAGAATCACTGGGGCTGGAAAAGGTCTCTGAGATCAAGTGCAGCCTATAACCTGGCACCATGGCATCCTAGGAGGTGTTCAGGAAAAGCCTAGATGAGACACTTAGTGCCATGGTCTGGTTGATTGGATAGGGCTTGGGTGATAGGTTGGACTGGATGAGCTTGGAGGTCTCTTCCAACCTGGTTGATTCTGTAAGTGCCACATCCAAGCTTTTTCTGAAAACCTCTAGGGATGCTGACTCCTCCACCTCCCTGGGCAGTCCATTCCAATCCTAGTCATTCCAAGCCTAATCACCTTTCCATGTGGAAGTGCTTCCTGACATCCAACCTAAACCTCTGGCACAGCTTCAGGCCATGCCCTCTTGTCCTGTCACTGGTTGCCTGGGAGGAGATCCTGACTCCCACCTGACTACAACTTCCTTTCTTGTAGCTGTAGTGTGATAAGGTCCCCTCTAAGTTTCCTCTTCTCCATCATGTCCTTTTTAAAACTGAGTTTCCAACTTCTCCTCCCAGCAACCTGTGACTTAGTCTTGCATGTATTTCACTTCAGAACATCTGTGGAAGGTTTTTTGGGTGCTCAGCTGGTGAATGTGTTTTGCTCTACCAGCTGTGTGGACAGGTTGCTACGCTGTATTTGGCATGTAAAACATGGTTGAAGTTCCATCAGTGGGGAAAGCTCTTCCCTTTAGCCCTTTTCTTTCTCTATTTTTATCTATCAATACTACTATTTGTAAGCCTCTGTGTGCAGCACTGTGGTGTTAATTCAGTCTTTTCCTCACCAGGACTGTGGGGAAGGAAGTGTGGTTAGATAGCTTGAGTTAGTCACTTCATTTAAAGTCCCTTTGCTTCCTTTGCCAAATAACCTCTTTTATTTTCCATACCTTTATGCTTGCAATAGCAAATGAAGGAGGAGATAAAGTCACACACACATTGTACACATAGAATCAAGCAGGTTGGAAGAGACCTCCAAGATCATCCAGTCCAACCTATCACCCAGGCATCTTATTGTAATGCTTATGGTTTTGCTTTTAACTCATGAAATCATGGAATGATTTGGGTTGGAAGGGACTTCTAAAGGTCATCTCCCTGCATGGAGCAGGGACTGACCCTGGATGTATTTAAGGGTGGTTTGGATGTGGTGCTTAGGCATATGGTTTAAGGTGAATCTTGAGGAGTAGGATTAGAGGTTGGATTTGGTGATCCTGAGAGGCTTTGCCAACCTGAATGTTTCTGTGGGTTCAGGTTACTCGGAACACCATCCAACTTGACCTAGAATTATATACCTTAATTTTGAGCACTGCAGTACAGGAGAGATGTGGAGGTGCTGGAGCTGGTCCAGAGGAGGGCAATGAAGCTGGGGAAGGGCCTAGAGAATAAATCTTATGAGGAATGAGCGAAGGAGCTGGGGATGGGTAGTTTGAGTGAAAGGAGGCTGAGGGCAAACCTCCTCGCTGTGTACAAGTACCTGAAAGGACATTGTGGAGAGGCTGCTGCTCATCTGATCTCACAGGGAATTGGAGACAAGGGGGAATGGCCCTAGGCTGAGGCTGGGGAGGTTTAGATTGGACATGAGGAAAATGTTTTTTCACAGAAAGAGAGGTTAGGGACTGGAATGAGCTGCCCGGGGAGGTGGTGGAGTCACCCACCCTGGCTGTGTTTAAGGGTGGTTTGGATGTGGTGCTTGGGGTTATGGCTTAAGGTGAATCTCGTAGAGTAGGGTTCTAGGTTGCATTTGGTGATCTTGAGTGGTGTTGCCGACCTGAATGTTTCTGTGTGACATCTTCACACAGAGCAGGTTGCTCACAACCTCAACCAACCTGACCTGGAATGGTTCCAGGGATTTGGCATTTACCACCTTTCTGAGCATCCCACTCCAGCATCTCGCCACCCTCAGTGTCAAACACTTCTCCCTTGTCTCTTCTGAATCTCCCTCTTTTAATTCAACAACCATGGCTCCTTTTTGTGTCACAACAGTCACAGCATACTAAAACACAGCACTTATTTTGTTTGTTCCTATGTTAAATGCTGCATTGGCTACAGTTGGTGACATTTCTTCAATGTGCTGTAAGATCTGTCTTAGTGGAAAGGTACTTTACAAAACTGTTACACTCTACAGTCCAAATCTGGGCTATGTTACTTTGCTTTGTCCTGATCTACAGATGACAGCATCACAAAGTGATTGGGGTTGAAAAGGACCTTACAAATCATCCAGTTCAACACCCTAGACGTAGGCAGGGACACCTGCTACAGCAGGTTGCTCAAGGCCCCTTCCAACCTGTCTTTGGACTGTTCTGGACTTAGAGCTTCCACAACTTTTGTAGGCAACCTACTCCAGTGCCTCAACACCCTCCAAGGGAAGATTTTATTCCTAATGTCTCATCTCAATCCAGCTTCTAGTTTGATGCTATTAGCCCTTGTCCTGTCACTACATGGCTTTGTGGCAAGCCCTTCTCCAGCTCTTCTGTAGCTCTCTTGAAGTACTGGAAGGCTGCTTAAGGGTTTTCCCAGAGTCTGCTCATCTCCAGCCTGAACAACCTCAACTGTCTCAGCCTGTCCTCATAGAAGAGGTGCTCCAGCCCTCTGATCATGCTGCAGGGGAGTTTATAACTTAAGCTTGTGGTTATTGTTAGAAGGATTCTTCAAAACTCTGATCTTTGTCCTTATTTTTGGTTTTACCTTCAGCATAGCATCACAGGGAAAAAGTTGGGCTCAAAACCTTGCAACTACCTAGAAATCAGGATCTGAAAATAATTTGGAGAGGAGCAGTCATGTAGGAAGTGGCAATGGTTTAAGTGATTATAGTGGAGCTGCATCTCCCACCTCTTCCACACTTTCACTCCAAGTTCAGAAAAGCATTTTTCAGCCTGAAGACCTCTGAGAATTTGCAATGGTTCTGCTGAGCACTGCATTCTTTCTTCAATAATGGGTGTCATTTAACATATGGTAACTGGCAGAAGGCAGAGGAGATGCAAATCCATTACCTGTCTTCTTTGTTTGTTTTTAATCCTTGTAGGTAATACTTGGTTTTCTCAGTTATATTCCTAATTCCTTTTAGGAGTATTTTACTTTGAGATGTAAAGAGTATCAGTTCATAGAATCAACCAGGTCAGAAGAGACCTCCAAGATCCTCCAATCCAACCTAGCACTTGGCCCCAGCCAGTCAACCAGACCATGGCACTAAGTGCCCCATCCAGGCTTTGCTTGAACACCTCCAGGGACAGCAACTCCACCACCTCCCTGGGCAGCCCATTCCAATGCCAATCACTCTCTCTGCCAACGACTTCCTCCTAACATCCAGCCTAGACCTGCCCTGGCACAGCTTGAGACTGTGTCCTCTTGTTCTGTTGCTGCTTGCCTGGCAGAAGAGCCCAACCTCACCTGGCTACAGCCTCTCTTCAGGTAGCTGCAGACAGCAATGAGCTCTGCCCTGAGCCTCCTCTTCTGCAGGCTGCACACCCCCAGCTCCCTCAGCCTCTCCTCACAGGGCTGTGCTCCAGGCCCCTCACCAGCTTTGTTGCCCTCCTGTGGACACATTCCAGTATCTCAACATCTCTCTTGAACTGAGGAGCCCAGAACTGGTCAGGCATTGGAACAAGCTGCCCAGGGAGGTGGTAGAGTCGCTGTCCCTGGAGGTGTTCAAGAACAGACTGGATGAGGCACTTAGTGCCATGGTCTGGTTGATTGAACAGGGCTGGCTGCTAGGTTGAACTTGGATGAGCTTGGAGGTCTCTTCTAACCTGTATGATTCTGTGATCCTGGAGGTGTTTTCCAATCTTAAGAGGTCTTTTCCACAATTCTGAGTGGTGTTGATGGTGTTAAAAAGTCAACAGGAAATATGACTGTGCATGGCCTTGTCAGTGCTTGTCTGTGTAAAGTAGTATTCGATGTGTCAGCAGTTCCTCTTGGATTCTGCCAACGGAGGGGCTTAAAAAGTCACTTCCCATACTGCATAATTCAGTTCAGGAGCTAAAAATGAAGCAAGATTCTTTCCAATACTGTGCACAGGCAGACGTGAACTTGTGGTGAATCTCTTCTGAGTTGTCTGATGGAAATGATCTCAGTGTGAAGGAAGAGGGTGGGAGGGTCACAGAGAAGCACTTGTGAGAGCAGAGAGGTGTTGGAATGCTCCTGAACACTAAAGCTGTGCATCTAAACACCATGCTAATGTTATTTAGGGTTCACGTGGGTCCAAGAGATGTTGCCAGCTTGGAATTTCTTTAAGCAAGGCATTTAATTTTGTATTAAAGCAGGGAGGTAAAACTGTGTCTAGTGAAGCTGCTGGAGGGCATCTCAAGGCACATGGAGGAGAAGAAGGTTATCCAGAGTAGTCAGCGTGGATTTAGCAAGGGGAAGTCGTGCTGAACAAGTTAACCATGGCACAGCAATGCGCCCTTGTGGCCAAGAAGGCCAATGGGATCCTGGGCTGTATTAAGAAGAGTGTGTCCAGCAGATCAAGGGAGGTTCTCCTTCCCCTCTACTCTGCCCTGCTGAGAGCTCATCTTGAATACTGTGTTCAGTTTTGGGCTCCCCAGTTTAAGAGGGACAGGGATCTGCTGGAGAGGGTCTAGTGGAGGGCTACGAGGATGATGAGGGACAGGAGGGCATGGCTGATGAGGAGAGGCTGAGGGGCCTGGGGCTTTTTAGCCTGCAGAAAAGAAGACTGAGAGGGGATTTGATAAATGTTTCTAAGTGTCTGAGGGCTGCCAGGAGTGGGGGACAGGCTCTGCTCACTGGGATAGGACAAGGAGCAATGGGTGTAAGTTGCAGCAAAAGAGGTTCCACCTCAACAAAAAGGGGAAACTTATTGACTGTGAAGGTCACAGAGCACTGGGACAGGCTCCCCAGAGAGGTTGTGGAGTCTCCTTCTCTGGAGCCTTTCAAGGCCTGTCTGGATGTGTTCCTCTGTGGTCTGTTAGATTGTGTGATCCTGCTCTGGCAGGGGGGTTGGACTGGATGATCTCCTTGGGTCCCTTCCAACTCCTGACATCCTGTGAAGTTGTCTGACCAAGCTTTGAAGTCTGCCATTTTGTTTTCCCAACACAGTGCCATGGGTAGGGGAAACAACCAACAAAAAGCAACTGCAAGTTATTTTAATTGTCAAGAAGCAGAGAAGAAGCTCTTTAAGTCCTGCTATGTGGCTTAGTTGTCAGGACCTGTAGAAATAGAATTCCATCCACCAATTTGGAGAGATTCATCCATCAATATTAAATTCCCCAGGAAAGGCAAGGCTTTAAAATAAGATCACTTAGTCCATGAGTCAGATGCACCACTGGATTCTGTTGTTAAATGTGGATGCATAACATCAGTGGCCTCCTGTTTGTTATTTTAATACTTCTAATCAACTTTTGGTAATTGTGGTGGATCTGCTGTCACCTTAGCCCAGTGATGTTCATTAGTCAGGGTTGTTACTTTCAGTGGAGAGTCAGCCAGTGAATATAGGATGTTTTGTGGCAAAGTGAACTTAAGTAGCACGGGAAGGGTTTTCTTGTGGAAGAAAAATGCCTCTTGGTGAACTACATCTTGAGCTGTCCATGTTTAAGAGCTGCTGAGAGACTCAGGCAATCTTTATGCTGATGCAGTCATTTACAAAGCCTCAACAAAACATCATTTCACTCTTTCTCCCCGATTATTGGTGATTAGTGAGATTTGCATGAGGAAGCCCAGGCTTTCTCCTTCACAATTATCCTGGTCCTCTTTCCTCTCTTTTTATGGTCCTACACTCTACTTTTTGCTATGCCACGGTGGTGGCTGTAATAGTGATAAACGGAGTCATGCCAGCCTGAGCTGCTGCAAACCTTTTTGCCACTGAAAGATAATCCATTTATGCATGCAGTGACAAATTCTTCACTTAAGCTGAATGGTGCTTTGTTGCCCAAGGATTCACAGAATGTTAGGGGCTGGAAGGGACCTCGAAAAATCATCCAGTCCAACTGCCTGCCAGAGCAGGAGCACCGAGAGCAAATCACGCTGGAATGCATCCAAGTGGGTTTTGAGCATCTCTAGGCAGGGGGACTCCACAACACACCTGGGCAGCCTGGTCCAGTGTTCTCTCACCCTCACAGGGGTAAAAAGTCTTCCTCAGGTTTAAATGAAACTTCCTGTGCCTCAGCTTCCATCCACTGCCCCTTGTCACTGAGCAGAGCCTGGCTCCATCCTCCTGCCACTCACCTTTACATCTTTATCAACATTGCTGAGGTGACCTCTCAGTCTCTTCTCCAAGCAGCACATCCCCAGCTCTGCAGTCTCTCATAAGAGAGATGTTCCGTTCCCTTGGTCTTCTTTGTGGCTCTGTGCTGTACTCCCAAGCAGTGGAAGGTGAAGAGCAGCTGATATGGAATCATAGAATTGTTTAGGTTAGAAGGGACCTCAAAGCTCAGCCAGTTCCAACCCCCTGCCACAGGCAGGGACACCTCCCACTAGAACAGGTTGCTAAGGCCTCATTCAACCTGGCCTTGAACACCTCCAATGCAGGAGCAGCCACAACCTCCCTGGGCAACCTGTGCCAGTGTCTCATCACCCTCACTGCAAACAGCTTCTTCCTAATGTCCAGTTTGAATCTTCCCTCTGCCAGTTTAAACTCATTCGTCCTCATCCTGTCATTACATGACCTTATAAATAGTCCCTCCCCAGCCATCCTGTAGGTCCCCTTCAGATAGGTTAGAAGGGACCTCAAAGCTCATCCAGTTCCAACCCCCTGCCATAGGCAGGGACACCTCCTAGCAGAACAGGTCACTCAAGGCCTTATCCAACCTGCCCTTGAAGACCTCCAGGGAGAGAGATGTCTGGGACGAGTCAAGCCTAAACCATTGTCTAAGACATGAGGTCTGTTAAGACCTGAAACCTGCTTCTGGTAAAGGAAGGAGCACTTCTCTTGCAGTTGGGATTGGAAGGAGACATCTTATGTGTTTTTAATATGGAAATAGAGGCTTTTGTAAGTAAACAGAATTCATAGAATCAACCAGGCTGGAAGAGACCTCTAAACTTGTCCAGTCCAACCTAGCACCAGCTCTGTCCAATCAACCAGACCATGGCACTAAGTGCCTCATCCAGGCATTGCTTGAACACCTCCAGGGACAGCACCTCCACCACCTCCTTGGGCAGCCCATTCCAATGGCAAATCACTCTCTCTGGGAAGGGAGAATTAATCCCAAAGGAGCTTTTGGGGTTTAACTTAAGCCTTTAAAATGAAAAAAAAAAAAGGGAAGTCAGACTAAATTTCCAGAGCACAGCTGTTGAGGAAGATGCCTGTTTGACACTCTGAGTACAAAGTCAGTCTGTCATCTGCTGAAATTATTAGCACAGAGGGATAGTCATCATTAAAGGAACCGCTAATTTCTTATGCTGCCAAGCTGGCTGACTGCTCTTTTTCTTCAAAGCACTTTGTGCTGCTGAGACAATTATTGAACTTTTATTTCCAGCCTCTAGACAATGCTCATCTTCAATTTGCCCACCAGAACATCCACACAATTATTTGGGGTATCTTCAAAGGGTTCCTTTTTGCTTTTGAGCAGATGATGGAGATAATGTGCTCTGCTTTGATAACTGGCATGCCTCCTGGATAACTGTGGAAGAAAACCAAGCCTCCATCTCCCACTACATCTCTTCCCTTTCTTCCTACACATCACTCAAACAAATGCAAGCTCTGAGATCACATACAACCTATAGATTCCTCAAAAGGCATTAATCCTAACTGGTTTGATCTGGTTGGTTTGGGTTTTTTTTATCCCTTTCTCTCTATTGCCTACTGCAATTTGGTCAATTAATTTGTTTTTGCAAATGATTAATTTGATTTCCTGCTCTCAATGAGTGCCTGCCTTTTGGTAGGCTGCAAACATGACTGGCATAATGAAGTCTTTCTTGCACTGGGGATCTGAACTTTTATAGAGAGAACTTCTCTCTCTAATAAGTAAGGTGGTGTGGTGCTTTGGGTGTTCCCCCACACTTAATAAAATCACCCAGACTAGACTCAGTCGAGCTAGAAATTGAATGAAGCTTTATATTTACAGCTTAGCACATTGTCCAAGCAGGTCTTTACAACATACACAGCTACAGCTGCCTGAAGGGAGGCTGCAACAAGGTGGAGTTGGGCGCTTCTGCCAGGCAACCAGCAACAGACCAAGGGGGCACAGGCTCAAGTTGTGCTAGGCTGGATGTTAGGAGGAAGTTGTTGGCAGAGAGAGTGATTGGCATTGGAATGGGCTACCCAGGGAGGTGGTGGAGTCACTGTCCCTGGAGATGTTCAAGCGAAGCCTGGATGCGGCACTTAGTGCCGTGGTCTGGTTGATTGTCTAGGGCTGGTTGCTAGGTTGGACTGGATGATCTTGGAGGTCTCTTCCAACCTGGTTGATTCTATATACAAAAATATACAAGTTAAAAAGGAATACAGAATTACAACAACCTTCCCAGAAACCAGAGTCCCCAGGAGGGGCTCCCAACCACCCTTCCACCTTCTTCCAACTCTACCCCAGACTGCCTTACATTCAAGGTAAGTTTGGAGGGTTGGCCAGGAGGGTTAGGAAACTAAAGGTTTAGTCACAAAGATGGCAGGTTAGAGAGAGAGAAGTGCAGCCCAAAAGCAGAGAGCAAACTCTGTTATCTATATTCATATTCTTGGTTTTATACATCTTGGCAAGCCTACAAGTACAGTAAACATCCTCATTGTTTCCTTTTCACAGCATATTCTAATTCCTGTCACCAAAATATCTCAGCTAGGCTCAAACTAGCACATATTAGATGCCATATCTTCAAGTTGTGGCTAATCTTTATTATCAGAGCGAATAAGAACAATACTTATTATGAGGGTACAGCAAAAGCAGAAGCAAAATGAACTGTGGTGTATCTATTAAGTGACAAATTTCAGCACTTTTCTGCTGCCTTCCTCTACTATCCAGATCTTTAAAAGGATGGTGCTGAAAGAAACATTTGTCATCTACCAAAGGTTTCTTTTTGTTGTTGGAAATGGAGCACAGAATTGGGATGAGAAGCGACCACAAGGATCATCTAGTTCCAACCACCCTGCTATGGCCAGGGGGACTCTACCTTAAATCAGGTTGGCCAGAGCCTCATCTGGCCTGGCCTTAACACCTGCAGTGTATTTGTGTTGGAAAGGTGCTGTAAAATCATTGAGTTCAACTATGAGGCCAGCACTGCGAGGTCACCACCAAACCATGTCCCTCAGCACCTCATCTTCATGGCTTTTTAAATCCTTCCAGGGATGGATACTACACTTCAGCCCTGGGCAGCCTGTTACAGGGCTTGACAACACTTTTGGGGAAGAAACTGTTCCTAATATCCAAGCTACACCTGCCCTGGTGCAACTTTTCCTATCACTTGTTGCTTGATAGTTGGAAGAGCCCTCCAAGTCCAACCTATCAACCAACTATCCAATCAACTAGGCCATGACATTAAGGGCCAATACCCACTGGACTGCATCCTCCTCTCGGATGCTTGTAGAGAGCAATATGGTGTCCATTCATAGAATGGTTTAGATTGCAAGAGACCTCAAAGATCATCCACTTCCAACCCCCTGCTATAGGCAGGGATGCCTCCCACTAGAACAGGTTCCTCAAGGCCTCATCCAACCTGGCTTTGAAAACCTCCAGGGAGGTTGTGGATGACAGAATCAGATTGGAGATCACATTCTGCGATTCTGTCATCCAAAGCCTTCCTGGGCAACCTGTGCCAGTGTCTTAGCACCCTCACTGCAAAGAACTTCTTCCTAACATCTAGTTTACGTCTCTCTTTTTCCAGTTTAAACCCATTCCTCCTCATCCTGTCACTACAAGACCTCATCAGTAGTCCCTCTTGCCATTGGAATGGGCTAACCAGGGAGGTGGTGGAGTCACTGTCCCTGGAGGTGTTCAAGAAAAGCCTGGATGAGGCACTTGGTGCCATGGTCTAGTTGACTGGGTAGGGCTGGGTGCTAGGTTGGACTGGATGAGCTTGGAGGTCTCTTCCAACCTGCTTGATTCTATTCAGTTCCCTTTCAAAGACTGGAAGGCCACAACCTCCTCATCTCCAAACCATCCCACTCAACTAATTGATCCACACAGCTCCAAGCAGAGCAGTTCTCCCAATTGCACTGGTTTCAACTTGGCACTTTTCTATTTTACTTTTTATCTCCATCTCAATTACACAGTAAGAGGTTCTCTTAAAAAAGAAAACCCCAACTCCAAACTTGTTTGTTATTAAGATATAAATCTACTTATTTCAGCCATGTAGTGCATGCCAGCGTAATGCAATACAAGAAGATTACAAGCTGATGGTTAGATGTTAATAACAGCAACACAAAACATTAAGGCAAGTGACATTTACATAAGTATCTTGATCTTAATACATGTAATTTACATATGAAAATTTAATCACCATAGAGATAAACAGCTGCAATGTTTAATTAAACTCTCCACACAAAATCAGCCTGCAAGAAGTAGTTTGTCACTGCTAATTTATCACAATTCTCCTAAGTATTCTTTAAAATAAAAATGCAAAATAAATGACTCTTATTGATAATTTAACTTCTGCTTACTTGGTCGTATTCTCAACAGGCTTTGATGATACAATTACAATATGAAGATTCCCAGGCTCATTTTCTCACCATTTAGAAGACAAAACATAAATATAAGGGAGAAGAAATGTATTTGTTTACGGACTTAAGGGTCAGCAGCGTGGCAGCACCCGAGTACAATGGAGGCAAATTTAATGCCAGGATAAGTTATGTGTAATGAAGGGCTGTGAGTCTCTCTCTGTGGGGCTGTTGAAGGAGGAAACAATTAGAAGTGAAAATGAATGGTGGCATTCTTGTGGAGCTGGAGCGGGCTCCTGGCTCACAATGGCGCTGCCTGAGCCGCAGCCTTGGAGGAGGCAGAGATGTGCTGACATTCGGAAGTTCTTGAGGCCCACATTTGGTTTCTAAGTGATGGATTTGCAAGTGAAACAAAGCACTGGGGGTCTTGAAAGGAGGTTCTTTAGCCTGCAGAAGAGGAGGCTC
>WAAF01006007.1:0-23519 GCA_013400475.1 Tricholaema leucomelas
GCCAGGACTCTCCTGCCCCTCCCAGACAACTGCACCCCATCAGGACATTGTAGATTAGGGAAGGTGACCTCCTGTAGCACAGGGAGATTTACTGATGTGTTTGAGCAAATATTGCATTTCCTGGGATGCATCACAGAGCAGGGCAGAGAAGACGATGGTGCCAGCCTGGCTGCACTGCACCCTGCTTGGGTGCCTAAACTCACCCAGAGCCTCAGAACGGAGGGCCCAGGATCTCCAGAGCAGGGGACAGCCTTACTTCCTCTGAGAAGGAAAGGGAGAAAACGAAAGAAAGACGAGTGGGAGGGGAAGTGGGGAAGGAGCTTTTGCAGGGTCTCTGCCCCAGGAGCTGAAGGTTTTTTACTGGTCACCCTCTTTCACGCTCCTGAGAGCTTCATGGTATTGGTGGAGCCAGGGCTTTGGGCTCTTGCTTGTTGCAGGCAGGCTCCCAGGGGCCAGGGCTAATCTTGAGAGCCGTGGCAATGGGCAGGCAGAGGACAGGACACAGCTGTAGAGACCATTAGCTCAGGAGGCCTGTAATGGATGAGCACTTCAAAATTTAAATCTGTGTCCTCAAAAGAGTAGGAAAAGAAAATCTGGGCTAGGACTGGCGTTTGCATTGCGAAGTGCCACAGCCTCTGCTGGTGAGAGGGCTTTTGACTGACAGCAGTTTGTCAGAGGCAGCTGATGTCAGAGCTCTGCGCAGGAAGGTGGTGGAGTGACAGCCTGCCAACAGCGCCAGCAGCAGCCGCCTCTGGGGAGCTCCGAGCTCTCCTCCTCCTCCTCATCGGCGGCTCAGAGCAGACAAGCAGACTGCCCCAGCACTGACCTGCCCACGGCCCATGAAACTTCTGAAAGGAGGAGAAAAGCTGCAATGTGTGCAACGGTGGAGAATTCCTCGCCCTTCTCCAAACCTCATGCGGGGTATTTCCTGACATTTTCTCTGGCTTCAGAGAATTCTTGAACATGGTAAGTGCCAAACTGCAACCCCAATCAGCTCCTGGGCCTTCTTCACAGAGTCACAGAGTGTTAGAGGCTGGAAAGGACCTCCAAAGATCATCCAGTCCAAAACCCCTGCCAAAGCAGGACCACCCAGGGTAGTTTGCACAGGAATGCATCCAGGAAGGCTTTGAAAGTCTGCAGAGAAGGAGACTCCCCAATCTCTCTGGGCAGCCTGCTCCAGGGCTCTGTCACCCTCACTGTAAAGAAGTTTCTCCTCACGCTGAGGTGAAACCTTCTCTATTCCAGTTTGTAGCTGTTGCTCCTTGTCTTCTTGCTGTGCACCACTGAAAAGAGCCTGCCCCCCTCCACTTGACACCCACCCCTCAGGTATTTACAGACACTGATCAGATCCCCTCTCAGCCTTCTCCTCTCCAGACTCAACAGCCCCAGGGCTCTCAGTCTCTCNACTGTGACTTGCTTTTGTTTAGCCAGTGTAGTGAGCTGGTGGAGGTGCCTGGTTACTGCTCCAAGCAGAAATGACAAAGGGTTAGTGATGAGAAGGCTCAGGGCAAACACTGCAGTCCAGTTGGCCTTTTCACTTTTTCATTTTTATCTCACTTCTCCCCCATCTTCTTCCTTTCCTCTCCATCTCCTTTCTCTTTCCCCCATCTTCCTCTTTTCATCTCCATCCTTTTCCTCTCCATCTCTCTCCTTTCTGCACCACCTCCCCCCTTCCACCTTATCTGCCCCTTTCCCACACCACATTTCCCTCTTTTTTCCCCCAAACCCACAGCACCTGGGTTCTCTTGGAGTCTCCTCCCACTCCAGGTGTGACCACTTTGCCTTCCCTGCCCACTCCCCTTTTTAATGGGCCCAGGAAAGGCAGAAGCCCCAAGCTGTGCCCAGCTGGGCAGAGGAGTCCTCCTCCTGTCATCACTGGTGAGTGCCCATGGTGCACACAGGGTGAATGGTGGAGGGGACCAAAGGCCGGGGGGCCTGGTGGCCCCCCGGTTAGGCAGGATGGAGTTTTGATGGTCACTCTAGTATCACACATGGGTGCTGGCTGGGCCCCCTTGCTTAGGCTGATTTTTTTCTGCTCATTTGTAAAGCTGTAAAAATGCCAGGAATAAATCTGTGAAACCTTTTGAGAAGCCTTGACTGAGCATGGAGGAAATGCCTGAGAATCCCTAACAAGGAAAATGGAATAAAACTCTGATCTCATTGACACTCTTATGTCAGAGTGGTTAAAACTCTGTCGTGCTTTGTAACTAAGTTAAAGCCTGCCCCATTTGGTCGGAGGTGAAATCCTGACTGTGCCAAGCAGGTTGGGCACCGGCTGACTGCAACGCGGTTCAGGATTTTACTTCATTAAGCTGCTTGGCAGCCAGAGGTTTTAACAAACTGTTATCTCAAACCCTCTGTGTTTCCACCTCATTTTTACGTGGGCTAAGCAAGCTCACCTTGCAAGGTTATGAGTGCAAGCTGCAATTCTTCAGGTGCAATGTGGGTTGGTTAGAAAATACATTGATTTGTTCCCAGGTGGATGCGGTAGGGTAAGGCTTGCTGGAAAAAGCCAAGAAGCAAAATCAGGACTTTCCTGCAAGCTCAGTGTGGAATCATCTGATGTGAAAGAATAATAATGACAAAGTCTGTCAGTCACTGGTTTGCTCAGAGGGATAAAACAACAATGTGTAAACAACTTTTGTCTCTTGGCTTTTGGGTGCTGGCTCTGTCACAGTTCCTTCTCCTCTACTAACCTTTACTGGCCAGGTAACAGGTAAGTTCTTGCTGATGTTCTGTCTGGGGAGAGAGAGGGTGGCATTGGCCCCTTCTGGGCCAGCCCTTTGTCGTGGGGGAAGGTTGAACCTCTGTACTGTTGTGTGTAATTGTAAATAGATGTAAGTATATTGTGTGTGGATGCTTGCAAATGTAGCTTTGCTGTAAAGTAGAGCTTTATCTTGCTTCCAACCTTCTCAGTTAGTCTGGTAAATTTCAATTTGGGGTGATAACCTGGATGAAGCCTCAGCAAAACAGGCACATCAGCAGACTGAAGTACTTACTGCAGCTTCAACGCTAAACAACAGAGTGACTGTGGCAGTGGTGAGGACAGAGGAGGCCGGGATAAAGGCAAAAGGAACGGCTCATGTTTGCTCTCTTGATGCGAGGTGAAATGACCTGCCTGGAGGGTACCTGATCCTCAGGCAGGCACACTCCAGAGCCATCGGTGACCTTCTCTGCAAATAAACAAACCAGTAAAAGCAGTGGGATGTGGCTGTCTAGGCTTGGGCCATCAGAGCCACCCGGGGTGATTGCCCAGGTGGATTTTCTGAGCCCTGAGATGCCTGCTGGCTGCTGAAGTGGTTTAGTCCATTTAGTTAATGCTGTCCTTGATGGGAAACTGTTTCTTTGCTTTGGCTTTAAATGATGATTTGTTCCCTGAAAGATTTTCCTTTGCTTATCTCTTTGTTCCAGTGATGCCCTTTGCTGCTTTTCCTCTCACCTCTGCTCCATCACTGTGGGGACAATGGCAGAGGGAACAGGAGATGTGATCACTCTCAGCCCTGAGGGTCACTGTTGACCTTTTCTGCAGACTGTCCTCTACTGAAACCCTACCTCTGTCCAGCTC
Organism: Tricholaema leucomelas; assembly: GCA_013400475.1. Classification (NCBI taxonomy): domain Eukaryota; kingdom Metazoa; phylum Chordata; class Aves; order Piciformes; family Lybiidae; genus Tricholaema lacrymosa; species Tricholaema leucomelas. The sequence continues at coordinate 3,566 of WAAF01006007.1, forward strand.
ATGGCTTCTCCAAGACGCAGAGCAGAGTCTGGCACTCCTGAGACTAGAAAGAAGTAGATGGAATATACAACAGCTGGAATGAGAAAGGTAGGGAGGAGAAAGACCAAATTTCATGTCTCACCTTCCCCTTCTTTCACTTCCTGCCTCTAAATTCCACTTCCATGGAAAGAGCTTGAGGCTGCTCTCTGTGCTTGAACAGGAAGGGCTTCTGTTGAGAGCCAGAGGGGTACCCTGGGATGGAGAGACACATGGAGATGCTCCACCCTGGCCTGGCTCGGGCAGACTCTGGTTTTTTTGAATGCTCAGCTGTTGGTGCTGGAGACTGGCTGAAAAGAGCTGGGCCTGGAAATGCCTGTGAGACCCCACATGGGTGGGACACTTTGCACCCTGAGCCCCTGCACCATGGTGCACCTGAAAGTCCCCAGGGTTAGACCACCTCTTGGTCCTGCTCAGCTGATTTCCTTTGTTTCTCCTGTGTCCAACGCAATGGGCTAGAGCAGGAATTTGCCAGCTTGGTTTGTACTTTGGGTAATTTTCCTTAGAAAACTCCTGGGCTGTAATTCTCTCAGAAGGGCCAATTTTTTTCTCTCTGAAGCCTGGGAACTAGGCAAATGGATCTGGGGAGGAAATGGAGCTGCTGCAAAACCAAATTGAGTCTCACTGAGGAAGCTTTGCATAGTGAGCCCAGCTCAGTGCAGGAGCCAGGATAAAGCAATGAAGTGACAGGATAGATTCCTCTCTAATTTGGTTAGAGCCAGGGTGGGAAATCTGCAGAAGGTCACTGTGACACTAAACAAGTGTCTTGCATTAAACCCAGCTTGGATTTTCATGTCTTGGTAAAAGAGCTGGAGCATCTATAACTAGTAGCAGTTTATTTTTGGCGTCCTAACCTATTTTGTAGATCCCAGGAGGACTGAACTGCTTCTCTTTGACTTTGCAAAGCCTGGATTTATTTTTATGTCTGAGAGATGCTGGGATCTGCATTAAAATTCTTCTGCCACTGCCTGTCTTAACAGAAACTGATGGGTTCAAGCAATGACTGTTCTTGCTTGCAGAGAGCCCACAACATAGAGGAGGCTGCACTGTCCAATCTGCTGCTCAAAATATCAATGCAGAAGGCTGCTGCAGTTCTAAAGAGCTTGAAGTCTTGGCAGAAGCAGTGGTCCAAGAGTAACTGTTACTTGCTTCTTACAGGTCACAGACAATTTAGAGTCGTAGATTCATAGAGTGGCTTGTGCTGGAAGAGACCTGAAAGACCATCCAGTTCCAACACCCCTGCCATGGGCAAGGACACTTTCCACCAGCCCAGGTTGCTCAGGGCCTCCAGCCTGGCCTTGAACACCTTCAGGGAGGGGCATCCATGACCTCCCTGGGCAACATGTGCCTCCTCACCCTTACTAGCAAACTTATTCCTAATCTCCAATCTAAACCTGTCATGACAAAGCCCCTTCCCAGCTTTCTTGTAGGCTCCTTTCAGGTACTTAAAGGCCACTATAAGGTCTCCCTGGAGCTCTCTTTTCTCTAGGCTGAACAGCCCCAATTGCTTGAGGTTACTTGAAAAATCAGAGCCAGTGGTTTCCATGGACCCATCTCCAGCCAGGTTTCTACAGCTCTTGCTCTTCCTTGGTGTGTCCTTGACAGGCTGTGATGCACTCAAATCTGCTCCCACACTTCTGAAGGCTGTCCGATGGGTGCCAGATCTCCAGTTCTGCTATGCCCTGGGTGGCATCTGCTCTGCCTTCCCTCCTACTTCTCCCACAGGGAGACAGCCAGAAAAACATTGCAGCCAGCATGCATGGCCCCACCGGAATCAGAGCACTTCGCAGAACTGAGTACACTTCACTGGAATTTTGTTTTCAGGTGAAACAAGCAAAAATATCTGGCAGCATCCAGACATCTCCTTTCATGGTTTTCAGGAGGGACAAAACCTCCCTGTTCTACTCTGAAAAGACTTTTCACTGCTCAGATTGCTTCAGAAAATTGCTTTCTGCTTGATTTAGCTAATGGAATCAAGACTTTTGGAGATGGATCCAGTTTCCAGATTTTGCTCTGACTGGCAGTCAAGAAGAGCAGTGCTACCTTTTGGCTTTCCACCTGCCATGGTGCTGGTACGGCCTCACACGTCTGTGGCTCCCTGTGTCTGCAAGAAGACAGCAGAAGAGCAGGGAAGTGACCCAGGGCTAGCTAAACCCCGGGGAAAGCAGGCAAAATCAGGGGAACCCCAGTATCTGTGAGGAGATGCTCCTCCTTGCATCAAAGACCAACCTCCAGAACAAAGATGTGCACAAGGAGGACTTATGAAGGGACCAGAGTAGATGTCTCAGAGGTGTTCAGACAATCCCTGCCTTTGTCTGCTGCATGAGGAAGAATGGGTAGGTTCCTCTGCTGCACCAGCACATGTAACACCCACAACATGGACCTCGAGACACTGCTTGTGCCGGCAAGCTGGGGACAATAGAACTGAATGCTGACCCCTACCTGGCTCCAGTCTCCCTTCAGGGAGCTGTTGACAGCAACGAGGCCTCCTCTCAGCCTCTGTTTTTCCTGGCAGAATGTCCCCAGGTCCCTCAGCTGCTCCTTACCAGCCTTGTTCTCCAGACCCTTCATCAGCTTCATTGCCCTTCTCTGGACCTGCTCCAGCCCTTCAATGTCCTGTTGTAGTGAGAGGCTGAAAACAGAACCCAGCCCTCAAGCTGTGGCCTCGCCAGTGCCAGGTACAGGGACATGATCCCTGCCCTGGTCCTGCTGGCCACACTGTTCCTGTGCACAAGGCCATTCTAACTCTTGCTGGTATTGCAGAAAGTGACTTTGGTAGGGAGGAGAGCCCCTGGCACAGGAAGCTGGGCAGATGCCGGAACAGCCATCAGCTGGAGACTGGGGGTGCACCTCTTCCAGTCCATCCAGGACTCCAGCACTGAGTGTATTTTTCCTTGAAAAGCAAAAATAAGAAACTGCTTCATTGAGTGGTGTGCCTCAGGGCAGCAATTCACTTGCTGGAGGAAGGCTCCCTGCTCAAGCTAAACCTAGGCCAGTTGGTGGTACAGGGGTGCTGCACAGGACCCAGAGCACAGGCAGCACACCAGCCCTGGGGAACAGGAGACCTCCTGGGGCTGTGTGGGATATATCTCTGCCAGAGCTGGCATGTACCATGAACACATGCAAGTTTAACTGGCACGTTGTTCATGAGAAAATGAAAGTGGATTTGAGCCACTGGATCCCCACAGTGAGCTGGCACAAACACTGAGGCGGATGTCAGGAGTCCACTAAGACCTTGGGCAGATGCTGCTGAAAACATAGCATTCCTGCCTGCTTTAGTGATGTGAATTTTAGGCAGGAGGGAGAAATTCAAGCATGGTGTTTACCCAGATGAAAGCCCCTAAACCTGAACCTCCAGGATGGGGAATGCACTGTCCTGCCAGTACAAAAAGCAGCCCAATAAGAGCTGGAGCAACACTTGCTGGTGCACAAGCAATGCTGAAGGACTCATATTGCTACATCCACCATGACTTTATTGGACTAAACTAAATGCATCTCTGTGACCTTGTAAGACAAGGTAGCTCTCTCTGAAGCCAGCACCAGGAGGTTTACTGACATCTGAGATGCAGCCACACTGCATTTTCTTTCACAGGACAAGTGTCCTATTTTATTACAGCAGGTTTTCAGCAGTCCTGAACCACTGCTGCAATTCCATTTTGTGAGAGGCAAACCAAAGGTCTTTTCCACTGGAGACAAGGAAATTAAGCACAGTTTCTCTGTGAAATGGGGAACATCAAACCTTGAATGGTAAGAACCGAAGGGGGGAAAAAAGGGCAGGTTTTCAGGCAGTAGTGACAAAAACTTTGACAGTTGAACTTGAACGTGAGGGAGTCTTTTCTGGCAGCAAAAGTAAAAAAAGAGAAGTAAACTGTTTTTACAATACTTGAGTGAGTGGGGCTAACATTCCAAAGACTGGCAGCAATTTGAATCTGGAGAATTCTTCTTGTCAAAAAGAATGGAATCCAGTCTGAGCTGCACTAGAAACATTGGCAATAATGCCCTGGCCATGACCAACAGTGATTTGATGATCTGGCAAAGGAAAAAGAAAGTTGAAATCAAATGTGGAGTGGAACGAAAATACAAGTTGTGAGACAAGAAACAGAGTGCCACACTCAGGTGCTTGGTGTGAGAGAGTCTCTGTGGACAGAGGAGAGTTTTAGCTGGGTTTTACTGGTGCTACCAGAACCAAATTATCTTTATAGGCAAATGATGAGAAATGGAACAGCTCTGAGCCTACTCGAGCAATCAGTGTAAAAAGGCATTTCCAAGATGTGCTTGTAGTGGATTTTATCTTATTCCTCCCAGTGTCAAATATCTCCTTTATTACTGGGCTCAGTTTTGGGCCCCTCACTAAAAGAATATTGAGGTGCCGGAATGTGTCCAGAGAAGGGTGACAAAGCTGATGAAAGGCCTGAAACACAAACCCTAGGAGGAGAGGCTGAGGGAGCTGGGGGTGTGCAGCCTGCAGAAGAGGAGGCTCAGGGCAGAGCTCATTGCTGTCTGCAGCTCCCTGAAGGTGGGGTTGGGCTCTGCTACCAGACAACCAGCAACAGAACAAGGGGACACAGCCTCAAGTTGTGCTGGGGGAGGTCTAGGCTGGATGTTAGGAGGAAGTTTTTGGCAGAGAGAGTGATTGGCATTGGAATGGGCTGCCCAGGGAGGTGGTGGAGTCACTGTCCCTGAAGGTGTTCAAGAAAGTACTGGATGAGGCACTTAGCGACTTGGAGGTCTCTTCCAACCTGGTTGATTCAGTGATTCTATGATTCTAAGAGAAATGGAGCTGGTGTGAAAAGTCTGGAGCACAGCTCTTGTGAGGAGCAGCTGAGGGAGTTCAGGTTGTTCAACCTGGAGAAAAGGAGGCCAAGGGCAGACCTGCTTGCTCTCTACAGCTCCCTGAAAGGATGTTAGAGCCAGGTTGGGGATGGTCTCTTCTGCCAAGGAAGTGATAGAACAAAAGGAAATGGCCTCAAGTCATGCTTGGGGAAGTTTAGCTTGGCCATAAAGGAAAACGTCCCTGAACAGATTGTCAAGCCCTGGCACAGGCTACCCAGGGAAGTGGTGGAGTCACCATCTGTGGAGGGGGTTAAAAGCTGTGTGGATGTGGTGCTGAGGTACATGGTCCAGTGGGGGAATTGATAGTGTTGGGTTAACGGTTGGACCTGCTGATCTTACAGGTCCTCTCCAGTCTAAATGATTCCATGAATCTATGATTACATTTTTTTTTCTCCTTAGAGAATTAAGAGAGGAGCTGCAACACTTGAAAGAGCAGTCTGCTCTTCCACAGAGCAGAGAACAGTATTTTTGGTTTTAGGACAGGTTATGCCAGAAGACAGAAGAGTTGTGAAGCTAAATTTGAGCCTGCTGCTGAAGACTGCAGTGGATTGAGATCTTTGCTTACTTTCAACTTGATGCAATGATTTAGGGCATTGTGATAAAATGTCACTAGCACTCGGTTGATCAAAACTGGTCTTCAGTTTGTAGTTACACAGCTTGAGTCACAGCCTGGAATTATTTGTCTGGTACAGTCTTCTATTAACAATCTGTTAGGGGCTCCTTATGTAACAGTGTTCCTCTGGAGTTCAAAAAAAAATGCTGCCTCGTGAAGAATGTGCATAATGTACAACAAATTTAGCCCCTTTGGTAGCTGCAGACAAGTGAATCTGCCTCTGCTTTTGCAGCATGGTTATCACAGCCTGCGGGGAGGAGGGAGGGAAGAGGCAAGGCACACCAACGGAAAGGGTAAAAGCAGCTTTTGTGGCAGTGCCACCAATATGCAAACAGGCTTTGTCAAACTGCTGCTGGCTTTATGAGATGCTGAAGAAGAAAACTTTCCCTTCCTCCAGTAGCTCCTAAGGTCTTGCCCTGCACTGCAGGATGCACAAGCTCTTTTTGGCAGAGACCAGCCTCAAGGTGCAAGGTGGCAACACATTTGAAGTGCCCTTAGGTGCTTGCAAACCTTTCTCCCTTCAAGATGCAGTTCAGCTGTGGTTGCTCTGTGCATTGCCTCTCATTCTATAGGTCTGTCAAGGTCTACTCAAGCCCAGAGAAAATCCATTTGCTGCAACCTTAACAGGTGCTAAAGCCTGACTGTAGGAAGCCATGCACAGGGTTGTTTCTGTCCTCTCCTTGTTACAGGCTCAGCAGAGTCATTGGAAGATGTTTCACAGACCTATCAGCTCTCAGGCTGAGTGCATGCAAGGCAGACAGTGACCAAAGGGCACTGACTTAGGCAGCACTGATGACCCCAACAGCCACTGCTGTGGGGAGCAGATGTGCTGAGCTGAGGAATACTTCCTCCATGTGGCTTTGTTCTGGCAATGGAAGGACTCAAATGCTAACATTATATCACCATTCACTGACCTGCTGGGAGGTATCTGCTCTGAGGGAAAGCTTAGGCCATTGACTGCAGCACAAAACCAGGCACACAGATGTGAGGAACGTGGGTTAGCACCCGATTGGGTAGAGCTAGGTAATGGCTGGACTTGATGATCTTGAAGGTCTTCTCCAACCCAAACAATTCTATGGTTCTGTGAAAATCCAAAGAAGCTCAGTTCCCAGTTGTCTCAAGCACCAGCAGAACTCCAGTTGCTACAGAGGTCTCATGGCCCTGTTCATGGGTTTCTGGCCCTCTTGGTGAAGGTCTGAGCCTACCAAGCTCTGGAAAGATGTCATTTTGCCTTGGGGCTTGGCCAGGGCAAGGGCTGGTCCCCACTCTGGGATGCTTCCTGGCAAATGAGGCCTGCAAATGCCTCATTTGAGGACAGCTCATGAACACATCCAGAGATAAAAAGCTAGGTTCATGCTTTCAAACTCAAAGCTACTACCAGCAAGACAAGATGTTTTTCTTCTGTATTCCTTCCAGGAGATATGGGGTCACACAAGTAGCAGAACTGCCCAGCCTTGGCAGTGGATTTCGATGTTCCAACAGCCTTGAAACATTGCCTCTTGTTTTGCACACACAAGCATCTCCCTGTGTGTGTGCACAAGGGAATCGGGTGCAGACAGTCTGTTGGATGGTCAGCGAGAGAAGCAAGCCTGAGTCCTTCTAAGCACAGCCTGGGATGGGTACCAGCTATTGCTGTGCAATTTGGCTGGATGGCTCCAAGACACCTTACTGCTCCAGCCATCGTTGCCTTGCCTGGTTATCATTCATACATTTCTATATGCTAGCTTGCTTAGAGGAGGGAGGGTGGAAATTCACAGCTGGAGTGGATGAATCTGCAGTTTGGGCATTGGAGCTGAACCAGCTGAAGCATTATTGTGTTTTACAATAATTGCTGATCAAAACTCAAGTGCACTGAATTCCACCTGCCCCTCCCGCATCGCCTCTGCTCATGACACTGCCAACACCGTCAGCGCACCTGAATGAAAGTGCTGAAGGAAGCAGTTCACCGTTCAGTCACAACCTGCTAACCTTCCTCTCCCAGACCCTGGGGGGTGTTTCACTAAACGTCTGCTCTGCAGGCCACGTTGTAGAATGACGACACTGCAGTTCAAGTCGTCAAAAAGAGTTCTCCATTTTCACATCCGTGCAGGACGGACACCCCCTGCCTGAGCTGCAGCTCTTCCTCACCTGTGGAGACAGCCTGCTGATCTAACACACAGATGTTTGTAACTGCTGCCCAAATTTCCAGCTGGGATTTTCTCTTATGAAGTTTTTCAGAAGAGCTAGATGGGCTGCTCACTTACATGAGCTCGTAGTCAGTGTTTTGTCTCTGCTCCTGGCCATAGAATGTGTCCTGTGTCCACTTCCCAGATCTCTTGAAGTTGCCTGCATCTGATTAAACTGCCCAGTCCCTTCCTCCTTTTGTGCATCTTCTTGCTTTTGCTCTTCCATCCTCTTTCCCCCAGAACTCTCTTTTCCTCACTATACCCAGCATTTCCCAGCCTGGGGGATAGCAGAGCCCCTGGGAAGGGGTGTGTTTGGATTAAATCAGAGAAGTGGGTAAGCAAGTACCTGCTCTTAACAGCCTTCGCTACGTGCAGGTCTTTCCTCTTCTATTTTGCTGGTGGCTGAATATTGCAACAGACAAGGTATGTCTACAAACTGCTGCTACCCAGCGCTCCATTGTTCCCTGCATCTGTCCATATTTTTAGTCATCAGAAAAGAATCAGCCTGATTTAACATCCACTCACCCATCCTGGCTGGCTGGAGCCAAGAAAACCCAACCAGAACTCCAGCACTGGGGATGGCACAGGGAAACAGAGGTTTGTCTGAGTTATAGCCCATGGCAGTGCCTAACCCATTCCCACACTCCTGCTCCTGGGAGCTGGAAGCCACTGAATGGACTAAACCCATCCAGATTTAGTAGATGCCAGCAGTGAAAATAAAGCACAATGTGCACTCTGAAGCCTCAAGGTCTCTCAACCATCAGCAAAAGGCTGGCTGGGCAAGTGTGAGAAGAAGCAAGGCTAGCAAGGGACCCAGGGCTGATAGCTCAGCATCTCATTACTCATCCTCTCAGCACTGTCTCACTAGTGGTTTAGCATCTTTGCAGGCTTCTTCTGATAGCTAAAGAGAAAGATGTGACTCTAAGACAACAGGCTGTTAGGCAAGAAGGGCAGAGAAAGAAGACTGAAACCAGATCTGTCTAGGTGGGGCTTGGGGGTTCAAGAAGCACAGGACACAGACCTGAGGAAACGGGTCCAGAGGAGGGCTACACAAATGATCAGAGGTTTGGAATGCCTCTGCTATGAGGACAAGCTGAGGGAGCTGGAGAGGAGAAGGCTCCTAGGAGACCTAAGAGTGGCCTTCCAGTACCTGAAGTGGGCTACAAGAAGAATGCAGAGAGACTATTTGCAAAGGCCTGCAGTGACAGAGTGAGGGGCAATGGCTTCAAACTAGAGAAGAATAGATTTAGATTTGATGTTAGGAACAAGTTCTGCACCATAAGGGTGGTGGAAAACTGGAACAGGATGCCCAGGGAGGTGGGTGAGGCCTCATCCCTGGAGATATTCAGGGTGAGGCTTGACAGGACTCTGGGCAACCTGATGTAGTTAAGGATGTCTCTGCTGACTGGGCTTTGGACTAGATGACCTTTGAAGGTCCCTTCCAGCCCAGACCATTGAACTACACTATGCATGCAACATAGCTGGCTGAGGCCAGCACTTGCCTGTGTTACCAACAAAAGAGAGCCCTCCTGGCTCACCTGAATCCCAACCAGCCTGTCTGGTTTACAACGTCACGTTGCTGAGGTTAGAACGTTGATTCTATTAGTGAAAAGCAGAAGGTGGTCTGGAGACTACAGCAGCAATCTGCATTCATCTCTCCAGCAGAGACTTTCTGTAAACATTCCTAGGTGAGCCAAGTCAAACTCCCATGCTTCGCAAGCTGGGCTTGTGTAGGGAAAGCTACGCTGCCTCCTGTGCTTTGTCTTGGGGAGCTAGGCAGGCAGCACCCAAGGAAGAAAAAGGCTCTCACTGTGTTGATGCTGTGCCTGGCTCTTTGAGGCATGTCTGCAGTGTTTCCTCAATACAAATAGTAAGAAACAATACAACTGTCACTGTCACACAAGTGTGCCACACCTGTGCCAAAGGAAACTGGTATTTGGTGCAGCTGGGCATGTGAGGTGGCTTCTCTCAGCATGATCCCATAGTGGTGCAATGCCACAAGAGCTGAGATGGCAATGCCGAGCTGCTGTGCAGTGTTCATCCACTGGCTGTGTGTATCCATGCCCACCATGTCTCACCTCCAGCCTGCTCAGAAAGATCAGTCAGAGCCTTGGAGAACAGGAACAACCAGGTTTGTGTTTAGGAGCTGGAGATCATGTACTACCAGCTATAAACTGTCTGGCTCCAGCACCAACTTTGCCCTGAGGAAGGAAGGGGTGGTATGAGACACGGAGGAGCTCAACTCTCCTTACTGTCAGGGATGCTGTATTTACTCTGAGTAGGTTCACTCACAAAGTGTGCTCTCACTAGCAAGGTTTGTTGCTCTGCTGCATTTGAACTCCCAGCATGTGGACTCTTTTTTAAGCAAGCCAGTGGGCAGACAGGGCAGAGAAAGCAACAGACACAAGCCAGGGACTTGGTTTTTTTTTTCCAAACAGGCACACACAGAGCCAGAGGGGAGTGCAAGAGGGAGAGGGCAGCATGTCCACTCCAGTATATAACAACTAACTTCCCAGGCTGACTCAGGCACCCGAGACTCAAGGCAAAAATACAAGCTACGTGACTAGTGGCAAGAGAAAGAGCCAGCAGGAAAAATCTATCAAAGCTTTCCATGGTTCAATCAGTCAGAGTCTGCTTCACTGGGGAAACAATCAATTAACCACTTCCATGAGAGCAGCCACAGATGTGCTGCTCTAGGGGTGGTAAATCTTTGAGTTTATTTGTTCTTAGTTGCACTCTTGATTATTTACAGCATCACAGGAATCTTCCTCCTTGCTTGTCCTCGCTTCTCTACATTTCTCCCAAGGACATTTCTGTTCATAATGACCAGTAAAGGACACCACCTACAGACCACCAGTTTCCAGTTTCACTGCAAATCCTTATTACCTTTCAACAGGCAGCCAAAACAAACTGCTTCCTCCAGGCATCTGAAGGGCATTATGCCTTTGACAGTCCATCTGATTTCTAGATGTCAATGCATTTTGTCTCACACATGGTTTTGGTTTAGATATTTCGGTGTGGCCAGTGATCAAAGAGCCCTGAAATACACAAATGAGGCAGATCCCTGCCCTAAGGAGCAAAATCTAGCAGGCAAATGAGGGGCAAACGACACTAGGGCTAAAAGATCATGCTGAGAGCACTCAGCCCAAGCTCCTCAGTGATAGAAGGGTGGAGGAAAGAACATGAGCATGGCTGGTCCCACTGGCATGGTAAAGAGGCAAGTGTGAGACACCTTGGAACAAAATGAACAAAAGGAGCATTGAGAAGACTTGACCCAGCAGTGCTGAGAAGCTGTGCAGATGTGAGGAGTTCAGACTGCACCTGCAGAGGGAAAGATGGCAGATGGATGGAGGGCGGCGCGCAAGATGCACGTGGCGATACAGGTGATGGTGATAGCACCTCAGCACCTCACAGGTTGTCTCAAAGCAGAGGCAGTCTTCAGTCCTGGCACACCCACTGGTGAAGAAAGTGCAGGCCAGAGGAATACGCTGTGGGGGATAGACATGAGTTGTCCAAGCTGCAGGCCTGCACTGTCCATTAGGCACCGACACCTCTGCCATCGCTCTGCTTTCGCGATGTAGTGAAATGAGAGAGGTTTAGATCACCACAGCATGAGACTGAGATCAAATTTCTATCCCCCATTTAAATTTCACCTCACATTGCAATTTAAATGAATTAGCAGCTCTCAGCATTTCTAGGATGTTCCTGTGCCTGGGAACCTGGAAGCACATTTTGATTCACAGATGCCTCTTGCTTCCCTGATCAAATGTGATGCCAGGATGGGGCAGACAGGAGCTGTTTTAACATTTTTAATGCACTTGGATTTGTCCCTATAGCTGCTGGTAACGCCTTGATTGGTGCTGTTGAAATTGCTTCTTAAACATATGGTAATACATTCCTCACTGAAGTCCCTGCCTTTCAAAGCTCAGACCTGAAGTAATCCTTGTCTGTAATAAGTTCATTCTGTTCCTTCTGCTTTACTGCCTGCCCAGCCTGGCTTTGATGAAGGCATTCCTGTCACTCACTAACTCCAGAGCAGATTTTGATTAGTTTTGGAATTAACAAACGTGTTTTCTATTGTGAAGCTCTGCAAGCTCAGCTTGGCATATGACATTCAAATGACCTCAGCTAATCTGGATGCATCAGCAGTAATGAAAACTCTGACTGTCACTATTGGGAGTGCGCTAATTTGCCTTAATTGCCCTGAAGAGCCTCATCTGGGACTCATATTCACTCTCTCTGTCAGGACCTCTACTTTACCTCCAGTCCCCAGGGCTTTCAGTCCTTGTCTGGGACATGATGTAGGTGAGTGTGTCTCAGGCCTGTTCGTGAACTGGTGTTTGGTGTTCCTTGGTTAACTCTCAAGCTTGTGTGTTGATAGGACCCATTGTCATCACCACTCTGCTCTAACTCCCATGGCATGGGACTGTGTCTGGTTGGTGAGGCTGCTCTTGGCTCTCCTTTCCTGGATGCAGCCCTGCTCTTGCTGCTTCCTGACACTGACAGATGAAAATACACCACAGCTCAGGAACAGTTTCTGGTAGGTGGAAGATTCTTAATGGACTGAATGACTGTTTGAGAGAAGACTACAGGTAATACTGTGGACTGTAATTCTTCCATTGCTTAGTGTGCATGGAAATTAAACCAAAAGCAATGTATCTAAGCATGAGGTCTCTAGCTCTATGACAGCTTTGGCACTCAAGTAGGGTTGAGCTGAATGCTGGGAATGGCTGACCCCAGCGTGCCCAGGATGTCTGGTATCTGGCTGGCTGCAGCTGGGCTTCAGCACTGGTGGAGGAAAGCACTCTATTACCTGTTCTGCAGCACTCGGCCTGCAGGAGTTTTTCCTACTCTTCCTTATGGAGAGTGGCCTCCAAGGGAAGATCAGTGACAAGTGGAGTCCCTCAAGGATCACTAGTGGGACCAGTCTTGTTCAACATCTTTGTTGGTGACATGGACAGTGCTATTGAGGCACTTTCAGCAAGTTTGCTGATGACACCAAGCTGCGTGGTGTGGCTGACATGCTGGAGGGAGGGGATCCATCCAGAGGGACCTTGACAAGGCTGCAGAGGTGTGCTCAAGCCAACCTCATGAGGTTCAACAAGGCCAAGTGCAGGGTCCTGCATCTGGGTCAGGGCAATCCCAGGCACTAATATAGGCTGGGCAATGACTGGCTTGAGAGCAGCTCTGAAGAAAAAGACTGGGGGGAACTGGTGGATGAGAAGCTCATTGTGAGCCAGCAGTGTGCTCTTGCAGCCCAGAGAGGTAACCAGAGGCTGGGCTGCATCAAAAGTGTGGGCAGCAGGGTGAAGGAGGGGATTCTGCCCCTCTGCACCATTCTGGTAAGACCCCACCTGGAACACTGTGTCCATTTCTGGAGACTCTGATACAGGAAAGATCTGGAGGTGCTGGAGTGTGTCTAGGGAAGTGCCATGAGGATGATCAGAGGGCTGGAGTTGCCCTGCTATGGGGACAGACTGAGAGAGTTGGGGTTATTCAATTTGAAGAAGAGAAGGCTCTGAGGAGACCTTATTGTGGCCTTCCAGTATCTTAAGAGGGGCTACAAGAAAGCTGGGGAGGGACTTCTTAGAGTGTCAGGTAGTGATAGGACTGGGCAACGGAGCAAAACTAGAAGTGGATAGGTTCAGATTGGATGTTAGGAAAACGTTCTTCACCTTGAGGACCCTGGAATGGATTGCCCAGGGAGGTGGTGGAAGCCCCATCTCTGGAGTTTTTTAAGGCCAGGCTGGATGTGGCTCTAGACATTCTGATCTAGTGTGAGGTGTCCCTGCCCATGGCTGGGAGGTTGGAACTGGATGACCTTTGAGGTCACTTCCAGCCCTGGCAGTTCTGTGAGATGGTGGGCTCTGATTTGTGTTCTCTGGAGTAGCACAAACAGGCTACAGGAAAGGGCAGAAAGTTGGAAGCATGGAATTGAATGCTGTCGTGGCCGGGCTGTCTCTGCCTGCTGATGGTCAGTAGCTGAAGCATCCTTCAGGACAGGGAGGGCTGGATGCACCCATTGCTGACACCACAGGTGTCTGAGCCCCTCTGACGCCGTGCCCACCTCAGGGGAGCAGCTGCCCCCAGACGGCTGTTTGTGGGGCTGGGGAGCCAGTAGGCTCCTGGAATGACCTCGGTGACGTTTACCTTCTCCCCCGGCCCCGCCTTTTGGAATAAACCTCTCGCAAGTCTCAAGGTCATTCTTGGGGTGCGCTCCCCAGGCGGGTCTGAGGCTCCGGCCGCCGTCGAACACCCCTCACGCTTCCTCAGCCGCCAGAGCGATGGCCGCGAGCGCGCGGAGCGCCGGCGGGCCCGGCCTGTCCCGCTCCTCGGCTGCGGGCGGCGATTGGCGGCGGAGCCGCCGGGCGTGGGGCGGGGCGGTGCCCAGAGCGCCGGGCGGCAGCAGGTGGCTGCGCTCTGAACCGCTCGGTGCGGCGCTGCGCTCCAGTCTCGCCTCGTCCCGTCCAGCCGCCTCACCGCGGCCCCCGCCGCAGCCAAAACGCCGCGGGCCGTGCTCCGAGTGAAGAATGGGGCGGCGAAGCTGGCCAAGCCGGCAGCGGCGGCGGGCGAAGCCCCCGGCGGCGCCCCCGGATCCGGGCTCTTCATGGAGCGTTCGCAGAGCCGCCTCAGCCTCTCCGCCTCCTTCGAGGCCCTGGCCATCTACTTCCCCTGCATGAACAGCTTCGACGAGGAGGACGCGGGTACGGGGGGCGGCGGGTCTCGGTCGCGAGTTGGGCTGGGGGCGGATGGCGGTTGGGATGTAGAAGGAGGGGGGCTCAGAGCCAGGGGTGTCGGTGGGTCTGGAGGCAGGATGAGGGGCTGCTTCTCGGTGGGTGTGGTTGCTGGGAAGCGAGAGAAAAGAATTTATCCCTGCCGACGAGCCCCGCACCTGGTCGGTGGCAGACCCGGGCTGTGCGCAGATGGAGCGGCTCACGCTGGGGTGGAGTGGTGAAGGACAGCGCTCGGAGACGGTGCTGTTCTGCTGGGCGTTGTGTCCAGTCCGCTGCTGGCTTATCCACGCTGAGCTCGCAGGCTGATTGTTTCGTGGGTTTGTTAGCACCATGCTGTTTCAGGCAGGGGAACAAAAGAGGTTCCACTGAGATGAGGGTGAAGCGTGGCACAAAATACGTACAAAAGCTTTTCAGAATGACTGCAGTGGTTTTTGCCCGCTGCGTAACGACCTCAGAATGGTCATAAAATAGGACCAGACTTCAAAAAGAGCGCTATTGGCAAGGAAGAGTAAGGAAGAAATGGGTTCGAATAGGAAAGGAAGGATGCTAGGTGCTCGAGAAGGTGCTGGGAGTAGAGTGCGGCACAGCAGCTGCGTGGTTAGGGAGGACAGGCGAGGGAGTAGATGGTGAACAAGGTAAAGGCGCTTTGCTCCCAGCAGCTCACTCATGGGTGGGAGATGTTGTTCACAGTGCTACTGTGCCAGAGGCTAAGCCCGTAGTGAGCCTCTTGAGTGGCAGATAGGGGAAGCTGGTACCTAGGGCGTTTCAGCACCGGCTGTCATGGTTGCATCCCTCAAAATGCCGGCGTGCTCCTTTGTCTGGCGGTTCTTCCCAAGCTGTGCAGCTGCCAGCAGGAATCCACAGGCAAATTAGCCTGCTGCTGCTGCTGCTACACCTGCGATGTTGTTGTTTTTAAAGACGTTGACGTAAGAATAAATTCATCATCTGTGTGATTAACTGGGGATTGTCATCAGTGTTGTGCAGGGGTGTCAGGGAGAAGCTTGTATCCTCCGCCAGACGCTTTCAGCTCAGTTCGGTTCTCAAATGTTGCCGATGATTTATTTGCACTTGGTGTTTGGCTGGAACGCTGGGAAGCGTGCACGGCAGTGACAGGAGCTTTGGGAAGTCTCGGCGCTATTGCTTCAGGAATGATTGATGGCGAGACACGCCGAATAGAGAACCGACACCACGCCCTGGGCAGCGCTTCCTTGCCTGCTGCCCGACCCTGCTTCTCTGAGCAGGGTCATTTTTAAGTGAATGCTTCCTCCTGCAGCCCTTTGAAAAGTGCTTCTGCACTGAACTGGGTTTGTTCACACTTCTGAATTCTCATGCTTAAATGTTAATAGGTTGCTCTTGATATGGTGCAAGCACTTATGTTTGAATTAAATCTATGATTTAGACCTCATTCTCTAGCAACTTACTAGTGGATCTTGCCTGTCTGAGTTACTGTTGTTAGTAAAACTGCCTGGGGTAGCACTCAGTAGCTTGGGGACGTTGCAGTATTGCTCCGTATTGTGTGCCTAGGAGTGTGTTCACACACGTATGAGCAAATAGCAAGAACAATCAGTGCCACTTCATATTTTTGTGTTGAAACTACAAGTGTGTAATTTCCTCAAGAAAAATTTTGTGAAAGAGAAATAATGAAGGAAGGGAAAGGCAGAAACTGTGCCAGGCAAGACTCTGTGTTATTCGTACCCATGCATGCTCCTGAAATGGAGAGAGACTCTGACCGGTTTGGGTTGCAGTGTGATTCCTGTCCAAAAAATAGATCTTGATAGCTGATTCAGGGAGGTGAATGCTGCAGTTAGCCCAAACGTTCTCCATAGAAGGCAGCAGAAAGAAATCCAAAATTGATCCCAAGAGCACTGGCAAAGTAAACAATCCTGTTTTGAACAGACACATCATCCATTTTGTCTGAGCAGAGAGGCATGTCTTTAAGAGAAGAGTCAACCTGTGGAGAAAGGAGAGGAGCTGAGACATGGCCAGGCTTGAAGGAGACTTGATGTTTTCCTCTGGAAAGGAAAAAGAGCCTCCTGAGAGCTCAACTCTACAGACAGGAAAGGTTCTTGAGGGTTTTCTTTTAGCTTACTGCAGGAGGGTCAGATCAGAGGAGTGCTAAAGGAAATCTTCAAGAGTGCCTGTGCTAAATGCTGTGGTGGTGTGGACATCTAGCTGGCCACGTTTGGCCGGTGCTAACCCCTGGGCTCCAGGATTTCCCATTTTTAGTCTTTAAAAATGCTTTTGCAAAATGCTTTTACCTACAGAATGCTTCTTTTGCACTTCCTTCCTTTCTGTGGCTCTTTTGTGGTTTTGCTGTCCTCCTCCTGGACTCTTACCTTCCACAGGTCTTCTACCTACCATACCAAGTGTCTTTGAGCTGACCTCTGGGCAGTGAGGTGGATGCAGATGATTCTGACTTACATCTTCTTGTGCAGAGGCCAGAGGCTGGTGTAGGCAGGACAGCCACAGGACTTAGAGCAATAGACTGGATCTCTGTTGAACATTTCTAGAATCGGTGATCCTACAGTGAGAGTGACTGAGCTCCAGATGTGTTCTCTGGCAAATAAACCCATGTGCCTGTCTCTTCAAAGAGTAGGCTGTGGACTTGCACTCCCTCCTCTGTTGTAATGCCCTTCTCATCCCCCAGCTTTGTGTGCAGAGAGGATACCCTGAGCTCAGCTCTGCTCACTAGTAAGCTGCAGTGAGGCTTTGAAGCAACAGAAATTGCTAGCTGCCTTCAGTGGTGTGAGCACTCTGGGTTAATGGCTGTCTTGATCTGGGCACGGTAACATTGCTGTCTTTCCTGATGGCTCAGTGCCTCTGTCTTTGCTCCACTACGGTCCCCAGCAATGTCAGTGAAGAGAAGGATTTTTAAGTTGTGGTTATTATCATTGTAATTGTTGGCTTAGCTTATGCAAATGTCTGTCCTGAGCTCTGGTAATGTTTCAGTTACTGAGAAGCAGACTAGGAAGAGGTGGAAGCCAGTCCTGCATGTTTCTAGCAGTATGAGCCTTCAATTGGTGCCTGTTTTGAGCTTGGCTGGAACCAGCCGTTTGATGTGCTCGTGTTTGGCAAGGACAAGAACATGTGGGTTAATCATAGGGTATTGAGGATCCGTGGTGGCTGTGGGATGTGTCTTGCAGGCAGCTTGTGAGGCTTGGGTGCAGTCCTTATAACTGTGGAATTGGGAGTACACGAAATCCACCTTGGAGTAACAGCTTCCTTGGTACAGCATTGCCTGGTCCAGGGTGAGGAACATTCTTAGGGTTAAAGTGGATGTGTTTGTTGGTGTGGGGGAGCATTGGCTTCCTCCACATGCAGAGCATGGGATTTGTAGAACTGGCTAAAGCAGATCAGAAAGTGAACATTTGGTAAGAGAGCAACAGCAGATGACTTGGAGCTGCACATGCAAAACCCTGCAAGCTTTGGGCAAGAGAGAAGAGGTGGTTTTAGTAGCAGAGACAGTCAGTTAATGGTAGTGGGCATGCTGGGGGGCTGTACACCAGAAGCAGTCCTTGGCTCTGAAAAGGTAAACGTTTCCAGGTGGAGACTCTGGGTTCTACAGAGGAGGAGAACTGCCCTTCAAGAAACACAGTCAGGGAAACACTGAAAAGAGTGGCATTTCCTTAAGCCTCTGTGACTAAGTGGTGGAGTGCAGGAGCACTTCTCGGACCTTAGTGTTTGCTCAGCTGTGCTGTGGCTTCAGTGGCTGCGATGCAGGAATGTTCCTGCTTCTCTCTGTTCATCCTGCATCCTGCTTTTTTTGGGAAGAGCACTTGCACTGGCAGAAGGCATCTGGCCAGATGTGGATTTGAATGTGTGGGAGATGGTAGCTGTGGATTATATTGCAAAAGCAGCTATCCTGAAGTCTAGGTACAACTTGAGCATCTCTCTGTCAGGGATCTTATGCCCATGCAAGTGTGAAGAACAGGAATGCATTGATCAGGAAGCAGGAGAAGGTACAAAATAGTTTAGAGAAATGCAGGTGCCCAGTGGGTCAAAACACCAGCAGAGGTGCTGCCCGGCTTGGCAGACCTCTGCCCTGGCTACAAGACAGCAGAATCAAATCCTGTCTCAGCTAGCTGGAACCAAGCGTCTGGCAGAGAGAAAATGGTTTCCAAAGTCAAAATGTCTCCTGGATGCTGACAGTAAAGCCTTCCTCGTGTCAGCTGCTCGCTCAGAAAAGAGCTGAGTTAGAGATAAAATCCACTCTGGGCTTCTGCTTTCACACTATTGAGTGCTGGCAGGTGTGCTGTGTGACAGCCAACTGCTTAGAAGAGAAGCTGTGTGAAATATGAATTTAAATGTTTCTACCAATCCATTAAAAAGCTGAGGTGAAAGAATGTGATGTGGACAAGTAGTTTAGTTTGGAAAACTCTTTTGTCTGGGTTTTATCTCTTTACATTCTCTCTAATTTTAAACATTAAACTCTGTCATTTTAACCATTAAGGCATCACAAAACTAGGCAGCCTGTGTGTGTGTGTGTTCGTGTTTGTGTGGATGTTTTTCAGCTGCAGCACTGTATTGGGTTGCGGTACAGAGGATTTTTAAGCAAAATAATGAGTCAGATCTTTTAACTTGTCCCTCTGTATGGTTTTAAATGTATGTATAGCAAATCCTTTGGTGTCTAGTCTGGTTTAGCTTCAGCTAGAGTTCCCTTTGAAGGTTCCTAAAGGCTTTAGCCAATTCTGCTTGCTGTTTCTTGGGTAAGTAGCTGTGCTTGAGTGCTACACAGAGGACGAGGGAAATGATTTGTGCATCTAGAATGTGAATTACTTTTGGTTTTAGTCTTTTTCAAATGAACTGATAGTGCCTCCCTGTAACCCTGCAGTGACACAGACTCTAGGGCTCATCTGGCTATGTGTTATGCTAGGGATGCTGCAGGACAAATCTGAATCTGGCTTGCACGTACAGGTACATAGAGAGTTTGCCTATGACCTGGTTCCTCCTGTGCACCTTGCCAGCTCTCTTGGCTGCTGTGGGAGGCAGTGACAGCCATGGCTTTGCTGCCTTCTTGCACAGGAAGAGGTGCATCCTTGGTTGTGGGTTATCCTAGTGATTTCAAGAAATGCCTCTCTCCCTGCTGGGCACATTCTAGTTCCAGGTAATCATAGAATCAGCCACGTTAGAAGAGACCTCCAAGCTCATCCAGTCCAACCTATCACTCAGCCCTATCCAATCAACCAGACCATGGCACTAAGTGCCCCATCCAGGCTTTTCCTGAACACCGCCAGGGACAGTGACTCCACCACCTCCCTGGGCAGCCCATTCCAATGCCAATCACTCTCTCTGCCAACAACTTCCTCCTAACATCCAGCCTAGACCTCCCCTGGCACAACTTGAGGCTGTGTCCCCTTGTTCTATTGCTTGTTGTCTGGGAGAAGAGACCAACCTCACCTGGCTACAGCCTCCCTTCAGGTAGTTGTAGACAGCAATGAGCTCTGCCCTGAGCCTCCTCTTCTGCAGGCTGCACGCCCCCAGCTCCCTCAGCCTCTCCTCACAGGGCTGTGCTCCAGGCCCCTCCCCAGCCTTGCTGCCCTGCTCTGGACACCTTCCAGCACCTCAACATCTCT
>WAAF01006007.1:24060-59617 GCA_013400475.1 Tricholaema leucomelas
ATGGCATCACATTGGCAGCTTCCAGTCTTCAGGGACCTCTCCAGTGAGCCAGGACTGTTGATAAATGATGGAGAGTGGCTTGGCCAGCTCAGCTGCCAGCTCTCTCAGCACCCTAGGATGGATCCCATCCGGTCCCATGGCCTTGTGAGGATCCAAGTGGCTCAGCAGGTCCCTTACTGCTTCCTCCTGGGTTACAGGGAGACTATACTGGTCCCTGGCTCCACCTGCCAGCTCAGGAGGCCAGTTGTCCTGGAGACAACTTGTCCCACTGTCGAAGATGGAGGCATAGAAGGTGTTAAGCACCTCTGCCTTTTCCTCATCCTTTGTCACTCTATTCCCCTCTCTATCTAATAAGGACTGGAGGTTGTCCTTGACCCTTCTCTTGCCATTAATAATGTTATAGAAACATTTTTTGTTCTCCTTACCAGCAGTGGCAGCTTAAGCTCTAAATGGGCTTTTGCCTCTCTCATTTTTTTCCTACAAGACCTAGCAACATCCTTGAACTCTTCCTGGGACACCTCCCCTCTCTTCCAAAGGTGATACACCCCCTTTTTTTATCTTTAATTCCTTTAGCAGCAACTTGCCCATCCAGCCTGGCTGCCTCCCTCCTCGGCTCACCTTCTGCCACAATGGCACAGCTGCTCCTGTGCCTTCAGTTCTTTCTTGAAGCAGGTCCAACCTGCCTGGACTCCTTTGTTTTTAAGGGCTGCTTCCCAAGGAACTTTCCGAGTTAGTTCCTTAAATAGACCAAAGCCTGCCCTTGGGAAGTCCAGTGTGGAGGTTCTGTTGATGCCCCTCCTGGTTTCACTCTATAATTTCACTGGACCCCAGGCAGCCTTTGACCACATCCCCCACCAGCCCTTCTCTATTTGTGAGCAGCAGGTCAAACAGGGCTGCATCCCTGGTAGGCTCACGTAACAGCTGAGATAAGGAGTTGTCTTCCACACACTCTAGGAACCTTCTAGACTGTCTATTCTCTGCAGTATTAAAGTCCCAGCAGAGGTCTGGCAGGTTAAAGTGCTTGTTTGTTCAAAAAGGTATTAAAATGAGTTAATAAATGAAAATGGTTTTAGAAGGGCTGCTCTTGGAGCAATGTTTCATCATAGGAATGTGTATGAAACAGACCAATACCTACACCAAGATGCCATGGGTAAGACCTGCAGAGGTAGGACCCAGTCGGGAGTTAATCCAGACTGACTCTGACACAGCGGATGCGTGTGATTGGGGCAGAGCTGAACGAGCTGTGCTGTTCTTGCATCCCTTGTGTGCTGCTGAAGGCAGCTTTCTGCACCCTGGATCTGTTGCCTGCATATGGGATCAGTAGACCTGCATTTACAGAGGACAGGGTTTGTCTTCTCCTGTGGCTACGTGAGACCAGAGCAGAACAGGAGCCCTCTGAATGAGTAGGCACTAGGAACAGGGGATTTGAAACCTCATCCTAGTTTGTGTTGCTCTTGGTGTTGCAGCCACATGCGAGAGCCATGGTCCTTGACCAAATTCCTGCTGTGCCTGTGGAAATGCAAAGTGAGGTGACAGTCTCTGTCCCAAAGAGCCTGCAGTCTGTGGCAAAACCTGACAGATGGGTACAGTTGGACAGGTGGGAGAGCACAGGGAAGGGTGACGTGGTATTGGTCAGCGCTCAGCATGGCACGCAGCCTTCCTGGGGCACCAGCTGCTGCTCTTGTCTCCCCTGGGGCACCGTGGCAGTAGTCCAGTGTGTCCCAACCTGGAGCATCCACCTGTGCTGGTGCTGGCTGTAGGCTGAGGAACTGTTTTAAATTCTGTAGGACATGGTAGAAGAGAGGTAGCAGCTAGCCCTGGGGTCTCAACTGCTGTGCTATTGATGTGCTGTGTAGATACTTCCTTAGTGATTGTCTGGATGCAGATGCACAGTGCTATGCCTTGAGCACTGCTTTTTGCAGCACATGCTTGGAGTCATGGCAAAGCACAATATTGGCTCCTTCCCTCATAGGTGACTGCATCTGGCCTGGTTTTAGGTGTTCAGAGGATACATTATGTGCCAGCCACGTGTGTGGGAGTCACAAAGGGCTGGCTAGATGTGACCCCTGCAAGCCACGGGGCAAGAATCCTCTTATTTTGCTGTCAGCTGACTTCCAAATAAAAGAGTCTGTCCCTGGAAAGCTTTCTGTTGGGGAGAGGCTGCATCTGTTTCCTGTGAAGTTAATTCTAATGCAACATTTATTAATTCAAAAGCACTCTGCTCTCCGTGCTAAAAAAAATTATCTTTACTCTGTCAGATTTCTGCATCAGGAGAAGTGCTGAAACGCTGCAACTACCTTGCCTTAGCATTTCTGTTTGACAGAACATATATGCTTTGTGTGGGAAAGAATTAGGTTTGATTGGAGTAGTGCTTTGAGGAATAATTAACCTGTGCTATTATTTTCTGTGACACTGCTCATATGTGAGTGCTTTTGGTTAGATGAGAAATGCGAATGTTTTCATTGAAGCAATGGTCTGCATGTTTTGTGTTTTCATGGGGCAGTGGGACCTGCTTCATGCAGGCTTCTCAGCTCTGCCATCTCTTCTTACCCACGGGCAGCTGTCATGAAGTGCTGTTAGCACCTTTGAATAAGTGTTTCTGGTCCTAGCAGCACTGCTCAGCACCATTTGATGATCCATCTAGCCAGCTGATAGTCCTGGCAGGATGGATTTTTATTTTCTGGGAGAGGATGTGAAAACGGTGCTGTACTGCACGGGAACATGTGTCATAGCAGGGAACCTGCAGCACACAGGATGCCTCAGGAGGTGCCACTGCCTGAATCAGCAGCTGCTGCTGACCTGCAGGGGTTAGGCACGCTTGGCTTCAGCTGTCAGCCTGCTGGCCCTGCGAGCTGCAGTTCAGTTACGTCTTTGGTTTTGCTTCTAAGGAACATCGCATGTGTAAGAGCTAGGGAGCTCTGGCACAGCCAAACGTCCTGCAGGAATACAGCAGAGCTCATCAGCCCAATCTTTTAGACACATCCAGCTGCAGTTAAATCCCTGTATTTCCGCCTTGTGCCCTTTGGTGTTCCTCACCTCTGTCCAATCCACAGAACTCAAACGACATTGCAGAAGCCAGGCTCAGCTGTTTGAGTGCTCAGCAGTTTGGACAGTACAGCATGGACAGAGGTAACTGTCATCATCTCAAAACTGCTCTGGGCTCAGAGGATCTCGTGCTGGTGCCTGTGTGTCCATGTTGTTATGAGTGCAGAGGGAGGAGTGGTCCTGGGGAGTCACTTGTGCCTGGTCTCCAAGTAACAAGCCTGTTCCTCCATAGGAGAATTTACCATAAAATTTAGTTTAAATCTCTGTGGAAGTTGAGCAGATTACTGTTGTCTTGCTCCGAGCAGAGTGGGGAAGCAAGTGGTGACTGCTGTCTTCAGAGCAGCTCTTCGCATGACAGAACTCTCCGTCCTGTGCCGATTATCCCATCCGGTAAGTGGCTGGAACCACAACATCCTCTCTCACCTTTCCTTTTCTGGACCAGAGAAGCCTGATTGCATTCTTTGCATAGAGCAGTTTTCCAGGCCCTCTGATGCCTGGTTTCTGGCCTCAGGCTCTTGCAGGAGGAGTGGTATGGACAGTGCTGTGGCTGCTGTGCAGCTGCCATGCCATGTGTGCAGTGTACCTAAGGACAGAGCCTTGCAAGAGTGTCTTCACTCCTGGCTGGCATTAAGGGTATGATCTGTGCCACATTCCAGATGGTTCTCTGCTGCCTGTCTACTCATTCCCTTTCTGGCATCTGTGCGCTCAGTCTTTCCAGCACTCTGTAGTTCCTGGTTTTCACTCGTTTTTTATTGAATTTCCCTCTATTGATCTGCAGGGATGAGCTATTTTATCCCACTGGTATCGTCTCAATTCTGTGTCTGCTGTTTAGCAAGACAGTATCACAGTATCACCAAGGTTGGAAGAGACCTCACAGATCATCAAGTCCAACCCTTTACCACAGAGCTCAAGGCTAGACCATGGCACCAAGTGCCACGTCCAACCTTGCCTTGAACAGCTCCAGGGATGGCGACTCCACCACCTCCCTGGGCAGCCCATTCCAGTGTCCAGTGACTCTCTCAGTGAAGAACTTTCTCCTCACCTCGAGCCTAAACTTCCCTCGGCGCAGCCTGAGGCTGTGCCCTCTCGTTCTGGCGCTGGCCACCTGAGAGAAGAGAGCAACCTCCTCCTGGCTACAACCACCCCTCAGGTAGTTGTAGACAGCAATAAGGTCACCCCTGAGCCTCCTCTTCTCCAGGCTAAACAATCCCAGCTCCCTCAGCCTTTCCTCGTAGGGCTTGTGCTCGAGGCCTCTCACCAGCCTCGTCGCCCTGTGCTGCTGGGATGTGCTGGATGACTGTGATAGGTGCTTTGTCCTCTGTCCCCTGGGAATACTGCACCGTTTGGGGGATGACCTTCTGTAACTGAGGGTTCGTGGGTGACACACAGTGTCCTCGAAAACCTTTGCTTCCAGTGCAGCTGCAGTGGCCTGATTTTTTTTTTTTCAGGCAGCTTCTCATAACCTCACTTTGCAGTGCTCAGCTCAAGGTACTCTTGAAGTGTCACTCACTGTTAGTAGCCAGAATAAAGGTAATTGTGGTTAATGGTACTGCATGTTGGTGACAGACCAGGTTTGAGAGGCTCTGGTCTCCCTTCCCAAGGAACACACGATTCTGTCCCTCTCTGGATCTGACCACCTTCTCGGGTCCAACAGCTCAGCTCTTGGTGGGGTCAGGCCTGTGACACGACACACCCTGGCAAGAAAGCAGTGGTGGCACCAATAGCCAGGAGTGTGTGGGCACAGCCTGCCCCTCACACGGCCCCGCGCACACCTCGGATGAGACTGACGTTTCCCAGTGGTGGCAGCTTCCCAGTGGTGTGGGACTTCTGCCAGCTGCTCACCAGCACTCTGCGTATTTACAGTTAGCAGGGAATGTATCCTGCCACGTGGATGGAAAACGTTAACCGTGCAGCAGCCAAGATGTCTAAGATGAAGATTTTTATTTCGTTTGGTGGAAATCCAGCTCCTAGTGTAGCACTTCTCAGCATCCTGGAAAGATTGGGTGGGTGGGTGGCTTTTTCTTTTCATTTTACTATTTACCTTTGCTTTCTTGTATTTGTTGTGTGACATCACAGCCCTAGTGAAGTTAGGAAAACTTGATTCAAGATTTTAAGATTGCTACTTCCTGTCCCTATTTGGAGTCTAATCAGATTGTCAGGAAAACAATCAAGAAGGTTTTTCCTCTTCTGGATGCCTGTTCTACTTCAGCTGTAGTCAGTTCATTTTTGGATGATGATATCATGACAGATAAGATCCAGCAGCTTCCTTTGTTGCTTGGGTTCAGTTCCTGCTCCTGTCCCTCTGATTGAAGCTGGCAGTGGTGAACTTCCTCCATCTGGGCCTTGGAATGCTGTGGTGCCGATCTATATGGATCTCTTTCATGACTGCTCCTAGAGGAGGGGCTGAGGGTGGGAGAGATGCACTAAGCTTTTTTGGGTGTCTTCAGTAAGGCAAGTATTCCCTCTCTTAGCACAGTAGCTGTGAGAGCACCTGGGGCTGCTTTCCGCTGCGCAGTGGAGGCAGCTTTCCTGTTGTGATGGCTGCTCCGTGCCTGTCGTCGGAGGTGCCTGCACTCCATCACACAGCTCTTTGCCAGGTGGCTCTTCAATGGCTCAGCTCATGGAGATGCTCCAGTCTTGTTCCGAGTCCCATCCTCAGCCTGGAGAAGGCTCATTGCTGATGTCTACCTGCAGCTTGACAGTGATCTGCTTCCTCCTCCCTCTCCTTTGCAGGAGTCGTTGGCTGCTCCAGACTCTGCTGAGCATGGTACCACTTTTGGTTTCATTTGTGTCTCCATCCATGGTTTTGGCCTGCCTGTAAATATTTCAATTCCTACTGCCATCTCTGCAGTAAGAAGGTCCCAGTAGGATTTTTCAGTGTTCTTCCTGTGGAAATTCCCTCCCTCCCCCCTTTATTTCTGTATTTCTACCAGGTGACATACTCCAAAATTAGCATTGTGGGTTTTTTCCCACTGTTTAGCCAACAGATGTTTATTGACTCTCTTTCCTTGCCACAGACAAAGCTGTTCTCAATGTTTTATTGATAAACTGGAGATTTGACAGGAGATAATGAAGATATTTTCTGTACAGCAGCCCATGGCCCTTCCACCAGTGCACATTTTTCACTTCTGCTTGGTGCTTCAGAAGAGCAGCAGAGAGATCCTGGTAGAGGGACAGCCACTTACGTAGGGATTTGCCTACCCGGTGTGCGATGCATGTATGTGTGTGCAGCAGGGCTGTAAAGTGATCATGGTTATAAACCCTGGTGTTGTGCTCTGAAACACCTGGCCTAAAGCATTTCACATAAAGGGACTGAGAGTCTAAATGTGAGGCTTGAAAAAGTGCAAGCTGAGGCTAGAGGAAGGAACAGAGCCTGACTTTCGGTTGTATCTGCTCCTTAGGATCCATTTCTGGACTGTTTCACAACAGTAATTTTCAGCTTTATCCCATTTTGCCCAGGGCTCTGCTTTGAATCATGCCAGGGTTATCTTGGTTATCTTTCTATAAACCTATTTGCATCTGTTTCCACTGAATTCCTGACTTGGGCCTAGTAACAGAAGCAGATCTGTTTCTCTGACCTGTCTGCTCTGTCTCTGCACACACACTTTTACTGCTTCTGGACAGGAGGCATCTGCTCCATCCTAAACTCAGTTTTTCCCCAGGCTCAACCCAAGCCGAGTGCCTCTAAGCCTGGCATTGTGTCAGCCCTTCATTGGTGCTCTTCCATTCCTATCTCAGCGCTGCCTGGATTCCTGCTAGAGGGCTGAGGATTGGTCAGCTGAGGTGAAGTCTGGCCTGCTGCTCCAGGCATAATAGCATACAGGTTCTCCACAGTCCATTCTAGTTGGTGGATTTGACTCTGCTTGCACAGTCTGTTCACTGCAGCCATCTGCTGCAGAGTGCCAATGAGCTTGTAGGGTAGGTTGACTGTGAACATCAGGAAGTCTTATTTCAGGCCATGCATTTAGTTTCATTTTCTGAATTTGATTTCCTAAACCAGCTTTCCCCTAGAGCCCTAAGTCTGGGTTTTCAAAGATCAGCTGTAAAGGGACACATGAGAAATGCTTTGAGTGGGGGAAGTGAATTGTGAACCAGTGACACCACAAAGACCTGAAATGTTCAGAATGCTCATTAATCATGCTAAAAATGGTCACTGATCTTTCCCCAGGCTTCTGGCAGTTTTGTTAGGAATGTGCTTTTATGTGAGAGCTGCTCAATATAAAAGTGCTCTGCAGGTGCCAGAGCAGCGTTTGGTCTCTGATCCTTAGTAAATGGGGGTTCCCCCTGCCCTGATGCAGAACTGCTCTGTCAGGAAAGATTCTCAGCCTTTTATTTCAGTTTGTAAAGCAGGGGGGAGAAAAGCTTAACATCTTGATATGAGCACATCTTACAAGATTTAGAGGTTGTAAAAGAGGTAGTGACCTGCTCTTTTAAGCTCTTGCAGTCATCAGATTGGAGAGGAAATCGCAGTGCAAAGTGAACATTTTAGAACTGACCGGTCTGACTGCTCTGATAGCAGATGTAGTTCTTCACATCTGCAAGTGTTTGGTCCACTAAGGCTGCAGTGCAGAAAGGGGAAAAGAGCTGCAAAACTAGGGCAGACTTGGATTATATTTAACAATGTTCTATTTTGACTTGACAACCAGCTATCGAACACCTACAAGTTTGCAACTGTGATTCACCGGGAAGCTGGCGTAGCTGATGTCATGTCATATTAATAGCTGCAGGATTGTAACTGCTTTTAGCAGGGGGTTCATTACCAGCCTCTACAGACACACTGCCAAGTGCTTGCAAACCTGGAAAGAAGAGGTGTGTATAACAAGGGGTTGTGCGTGGAGGAACCTCCTGCTGCTGCCAGACTGTTTACAGCTAGTCCTTGCGGATGTGATGCGCAAAGATTCCTCTTCATCACTTTCACTGTATCTTGCTGATAGCACTGATGCATGCTCCAAGTTAATTAGGAGCTACAGTTCTAATGGGGTTAGGGACACGCCTATATTGGGGAGTTACTGTGGCCACAGCGCTTCCCTTGGTACGGAGAAGCTGTCCAACCAGTTCCTGCATGGTGCTGATGTTGTTTGAGGAGGTGTTTGGGCCTTCATTTTAGCTGAACATTGTGGCTTATTAGGGAGTGTTGCTGTGACAAACCATGTTTGGATGGAACTCTGAGATGCACAAAGTGCATGAAGGTCAGCTCCTCTTTGAACTTTGCACTCTTTCCTTAAGATGGGCTGCCAGGAGGATGAGGTGGATGAGATGGAAGTGAGTTGTGTGGTTGGACTTGTGGCAGGGAGTAAATCTGGGGATGTGTACATTAGGGTTGAGAGTTCTGATGCTCCAGGTACTTCTGGGTGCTCATTCATCTCTCCTTACAGCACACAGTCATCCAGTTTCCTCAGTTTCTTCTTTCCCTTGTACACATCAGTGCCTCTTCTCTGCCTTTTGGCCATGGATATTGCAACTGTGTTTAAGTTTTCAGGTGATGCCTGCTCTGTCTGTCTCACTCATCACCCAGTTTTGGCGTCTGCCATTTGGGTGTGACGTTGCTTACACTAACCTGTGACTCTTAGGCTGGCCTCATGTGTGACTGGCTCAGATGCACTAAACCTGTAAGTAACAATCCTTGGAAGACAGCCTTGCCCAGCAGGGCGGCAAGATTCCTACTTTTGGGAAGATGGCAGTCCCAGGCAGTTTGCCTGCTCTCATTGCTCTTTTCCAGTTGTTGTTTTGAGGTACACTATTCAATGGTCTTTCACTCTTCCTCCCGTAAGATTCTAGGTAGCTGTCCAGATAATGAAGTGCAGTTGGTCATCTTCCAGGAGCAGTGTTTGTACTTTAGTTGTTGCAATAGCAAAGGACTCGTCGGGCACATCACACCCCCCCAGCCCAGCACCCCTGTTGTGGGACAGCCCCTGACGGTGGAGGAGTGCAATGAACAAGGGAGCGGGGTTGAAAGAAGCTGTGAAAGTGGAAGGATTTGAAAAGGATTGGGAGAAGAAATTACAAAGTGGTAGTTAAACAGTGTGTGATTAATGAGTGCAGGAGGAAAAGGGTGACTAAGTGTCATGACTCTACTGGCTGCCCATCAGCACTAGAAAAGGTTTGCCAGAAGGCTGCAGGAGGGGTCTGATGTCAGTGCTGCTGCCAGTGGGTTTAGACACCTTCCTTAGGCTCAGCTTAGGGCAAGGTGAGCATCCCCAGGGTTGCATTCCTGGTTGATTTGATGATCTGAGATTAATCTTCCATCTTCAGTATTGCTGCTAGACATCAAAATATTGTTCACCACGCTGAACAGCTGTGAGTGGATGTGTTCCTCTTCTGAACCTTGGTGCAGGTCAGAGTGTCACAGCTGTCTGAACTCACACTGGCAGCTGATGGCTCTTTGGTACTGAAGGAAGTGGTATCTCTACTAGACCTGTTCCTCTTAGTGCTCCGAAACTGGCTGGCATATGCAAAAGGAGTCTAAGGAAGTTGCACCTTCCACTGCGCTTAGAGAAGTAAGTAGGAACTGCTCTTGTTAACATCAACACTCTGTGCTGGGTGAGGAACTGTCTGGAGGGCTGAGCCCAGAGAGTGGTG
This sequence comes from Tricholaema leucomelas, assembly GCA_013400475.1. Classification (NCBI taxonomy): domain Eukaryota; kingdom Metazoa; phylum Chordata; class Aves; order Piciformes; family Lybiidae; genus Tricholaema lacrymosa; species Tricholaema leucomelas. Next base: position 33,685 of record WAAF01006007.1, read on the forward strand.
GTGAATGGTGCCACATCCAGCTGGCAGCCAGTCACTAGTGGTGTCCCTCAGGGATCAGTGCTGGGCCCCATCCTCTTTAACATCTTCATAGATGATCTGGATGAGGGCATTGAGTCAGTCATCAGCAAGTTTGCAGATGACACCAAGCTGGGGGCTGATGTTGCTGGGCTGGAGGGCAGAAGGGCTCTGCAGCGGGACCTCGACCGCCTGGACAGATGGGCAGAGTCCAAGGGGATGGCATTCAATAGCTCCAAGTGCTGGGGGCTGCACTTTGGCCACAACAACCCCATGCAGAGCTACAGGCTGGGGTCAGAGTGGCTGGAGAGCAGCCAAACAGAAAGGGATCTGGAGGTGCTGATTGATACCCACCTGAACATGAGCCAGCAGTGTGCCCAGGTGGCCAAGAGAGCCAATGGCATCCTGGCCTGCATCAGGAATGGTGTGGCCAGCAGGAGCAGGGAGGTCATTCTGCCCCTGTACTCTGCACTGGTTAGACCACACCTTGAGTACTGTGTCCAGTTCTGGGCCCCCCAGTTTAAGAGGGACATTGAGATGCTTGAACGTGTCCAGAGAAGGGCAACGAGGCTGGTGAGAGGCCTTGAGCATAGCCCTACGAGGAGAGGCTGAGGGAGCTGGGATTGTTTAGCCTGGAGAAGAGGAGGCTCAGGGCAGACCTTATTGCTGTCTACAACTACCTGAGGGGTGGTTGTGGCCGGGGGAGGTTGCTCTCTTCTCTCAGGCGGCCAGCACCAGAACAAGAGGACACAGCCTCAAGCTACGCCAGGGGAAGTTTAGGCTTGAGGCGAGGAGAAAGTTCTTCACTGAGAGTCTTTGGCTACTGGAATGGGCTGCCCAGGGAGGTGGTGGAGTCGCCGTCCCTGGAGCTGTTCAAGGCAGGATTGGATGTGGCACTTGGTGCCATGGTCTGGCCTTGAGCTCTGTGGTAGCAAGTTGGACTTGATGATCTGTGAGGTCTCTTCCAACCTTGGTGATACTGTGAGACTGTGAAATTAGTTCGTGTCACTCTGGCTTAATACCAGCTTTGTCCTGTCTAATTTAACTCTGATCTGAGACTGGTTTTTTTTTCCCCTTTTTTTTTTGTCCTGTATCTTAAAATTCTAATTTTCAAAAAGGTCTCGACTTCCTCCCTGTGTTTAGCACATCTGCTGTTGAGGGCTTGGAGCACACGCTCAGTTTTCCACGTCTGTAGTATCTGTGCCTCTGCCTTAGGATCAGCGTTTGCACCATTCCAAGATGTGGTTTGCCTTTGGTCTGGGTCTGCAGCCACTCCCAGACCTACTTTCTTGTGTCTTAGATGAAACAAAGCCCAAAGTTTAAAAATGTTGTCAGTATGCAACATTCTGTCTCTGGGGCAACCTTCTGACTCCGAGAAGTGCATTTCTGTTGTGGACTGCTTTATAACTGGGATTTTTGCAGGTAGTTCTGTGTTTGCTGGCCACAAACATAGGGAAAAAAAAAAAAGATTTTATTTGATGCAACTGCTGCTCTGTTTGTAATGCATTCACTGTGAAAGGCCTTAGTGAAGCAGCCTGTGCAGGGTGCTTCTGATTCTCAGCAGGTTGAACTCAGAAGAGTTTGTTCTCTCTTAGATAGCTGTGCCCAGGCTGCAGAGTGGGAGTTAATGAGAACAGCCAGCTATGAAAGGAGAGGAATAGGTCCCAAGGACCACCTCATGTGTAAGACTTTCCAGCTGATTCATATGCAGGGTTTGTCGCATAAATTGAGGCTGGATGGAAAAGAGATCAGTAAGTGGGCTACTGTCATCTGCTGGGCATTGGGAGTTGATTGGCAAGCAATGTCCAGAAGTCCACTGAGAGTCCTCCAGTGGGACCTTGAATTATTCCTGGGTTTATCTTCTCATGCTCTACCTTGCCTACAGAGGAGGTAACACAGTGTTGAGAGGCTTTTAATCCCCATTTTGAGAATGTTACTGTTGATGTGGAACAGTCTAGGATAGGACAGCATGAAGTAGAGATGAGCAGATGGGACCACAATCCACCATCTCAGGAGGAGGAGCTCCAACGTCCTGAGCTGAAACTGGGCATCAAGTAGAGAAATGTCATAACTGTGCTACTGGGGCTGGGTGTTGGGGCAGTGGCACCACTGTCTTGGCAAGGAAAGGGTGATGCAGCTCTGCAGCCCCCTAATGCTGGCTCAGCATGGGCAAGTGCTTAGTAATTCCTGGCTCAAGTGGATGAGATGGGGAAATGATTGCACAGAAGAATGCAAGTAATTGCAGAGGGGCAGCAATTCTCTGAGAGGACTGCTGCTGTTGCTTGTGTGTTTTAATGAGAGCATGAGGTAGTGTTTCCTCTCCCAGGTTTCTACTGGCCTACAGCATGTCAGTAAATGTGCCACAAAGGAAATTGGGCTCCGTGTTCAGTAGCTCCCAGCTTATAGAATATAGTTTCTCTCTGAGCACTAAATTGCTCCGAGTTCAATAATCCATCTCCCTCCAACTACTTTATTGTCATTTGATTGGTTAATGAGTTGGCTTGGACAGCTGTCCAGATGCTGCACTGCAGCCAAGAGACCCCAAGGCTGGTGTGAGCACAGACTGCCCTGGCTGTCACGGGGTGTGCGAGCAGAGTCCCTGTGGCTGGCCCTGGGGGACAGCATGTGGAGCAGATGGGTGTGCCACACCTGCAGCTCTGAAGCTCTAGTCTTGCTCTGGCTGTCAGCGTCCCTTTCAAACACTTGTCTTGTGTCTCTCTTGCTGTAGAAGACCTTCAGACCATGCTGCTTTCTTGTCAGAAGTGGGCTGTGACAGTTAATTAGATCATGTTTGCAGAGCAGCGTGCAGAGGGTTACTGTCCTCGCTGGTATTATTAGAGCTGGAGGAAGACTGCCAGAAGGTATTGATTACTTGGTGAAAATAAACCCTTCCAACTTCTTTGCTTTTTATCTCTGTATCCTGCAAACATTTCAGAGGGTGGATTTGTTTGCTGAAAGATCAAAATGAAATGTTGACAGCTACTGGTGCCAATTTGTAGCCTCCTATGTGGGCAACATCAGAGGAGTTTGTGCAGTGTTCTGGGAAGTCTTTCCAGGCTCTAAATCCACTGAGAGCCTGGAACCGGTGTATGAGTAAAGCATGAAAGTAACCAGGTAGGGATAGCACACTGAGTGTCAAGAATGTGGGGAGGATTTCCTTGAGGCTTATATAGAATCACAGAATGGTTTGGGTTGGAAGGGACCTTAAAGATCATTCAGCTCCAATCCCCCTTGCCATGAGCACGACACCTTCCACTAAACTAGGCTGCTGAATGCCACATCCAGCCTGGCTTTGAACACCTCCAGGGTTGGAGTTTCACTTCCAGAAGCTTTTATATACTTCCTAAAGTTATCTTTTTGATTCGTTTAGTGACGTTTGAGTTGAGTACAAGCAGAGTCTTGCAACATGTAGTGGGTGCTGTCGAGACAACTGTGACTGGCTGGTGGGAAGGTCTTGCTTCCCATTCTAGTCCAGCTCACAGTGATGGTTTACTGTTTCTCTTACACCTCACTGTGGAAAAACAAATTGTCATGCTTTTGACTTCACTAAGTATCTCTGCAGAGGAGGGGGAGTGCTGAGAGGGAAAGCTGTGTTGTACAGCAGCAAAATACAGGGGGAAAGTCAATTAACTGTTGCAGAAAATATGTGCAGACAACTGTTGTGTAACATTCAGAAAAAACAAGTCTGACTTGGTAAAGTGATGTTTCTGAGGAGAAGAGATACAGCAGGAGGACATTTAAGTGGGAGTGTGGCTTACAGGAGACCAGGAAGAGGTGCAAGAGGACTAAACTTCAGTAGTGACTTACAAATCAAGTGTTACTTTATGGTTCGCTCTGATCAAGATGTGCAGTCCTAGCAGAAGCAAACCATATCCTCTTTTTCCAAATCATCCCAAGGGCAAGGCACAGACTTCCAACCATCTGCAGATGTGCTTGGAAACTGCTTCAGCAGAGGAACTAAAGCCAGGCTTTGGTGGGACTGCAAAGTGCTTTCTGTGCATGTGTCAGGTTTGCAAATGGATTCACTTTGTCACAAGTCCCCTTCCTCTTCATTTCCAGCCATGATAGTTCCCTGTATGAGGATTTGGGTAAATGGAGAGTTTTGTAGCAAATACTGGTGCCTGCACTTGGAGTCCTGCAGTGGTATGGGGACTGGCACATCATGGAGTGAAGGGCACATCTCATCAGAGCTGCACAGCAGTCCCTAAATACCAACCTGCTTACTCAAGGCCAGGGCTGTATCTTGGGGTTCTGGATGTGCTGCCCAGCGCTGGTCATCCTGAACAGGGACCAGCTTCTCTGCTTCCAAAGCCTGGGACAAAGCATGAGCAAAGGAAGAACAAGAACTATCAGCAGTTGCTATAAACTCATTTCCTGGTGCTGGTTGCTTAGGTGTCTTCTAAAAGTAACTAAGGTATGAGCAAGGTTTCTTGCTACCTGCTGCACAAAGCATGGGTGCAGCAGGTTAAAAAGTGAGGAGCAAATGGTGGAATCTGTGTGCAGCAGCATAGGCACATGCCCAGCAAAAAGGGAAGATGGTGCCAGAAGTGGCAAAGAGACTTCTTTTATTATTCAAACATGTTATAAATTGGAGATGGAAGAAGAGCTGTGGGACATGAGACAGTAAAGCCCTGACAGTACACTTTTGATGTTCTTTCCATGGAGCAACTGTTGGTTGCCGTTTCTGCTTGCAGAAACCACTGTGTATCGGTTTAACGATGGGCTGCCAGGTAGGCTCTCATCTGGGTGTGGCAGCATCATCCCTGATGGTCCAGGCATGTGTGCAGTTCGGAGCTTGTTGAGCGAGAGGAGAGGACAGGATGCTCTGTGTGTAGAAAAGGGACTGCTGTGATGGTCTTGGTGCATGGTGTGTAGGGGATGCCATTTGGGACCTCGGTTAAATGTATTGCACAAGCCATGGAGGGTAGAAACTTGGAAGCGGTTTAGGAGGTGAGTGGAAGGCTACTGCAGTCTGGGGATGTGACCTCACTTCTCTGTGTTGTGGGAGGAGCGAAAGGTTTTCGTGTCTGCAGGGCATCTGGAGGAAGTCAGGGAGATGGTGAAAGAGTGGCACCATGCAGGAAACCCGCGAGGGAGATGAGTGTTGGCACAAGGCATCAGCCTGACCTCCCAGCCTCCTGCAGTGTGGTTTACCACCACGCCTGTGTTCTGAGGCAGCTGAATGGGAGGCAGTGGAACCTGAAGGCAGGAGTGTGGCCTCCTCCTAGGAAGCTCCACCTCCACCAGTGTGAGCCTGGCCTCTTTTGTTGGTGCCCTCCTTATAATCCAGCCCTTGGCAGCTGCCTACATTTACTGCAGTGCTTCTTCAGGATGCTGGCCCAGCCTCCACTGACTCATGGCTTAGGCACTTTCTATGCTCCTGACTTTGTTTTTCATCATTAGTTTTGTCCAGTTGCTTTTTGAACCCTTGCTAATATCCAGCAGCACCAGAGAGTCTTTCACTGAGGAGATACCTGCTCCTTGACAGGACATTGTTCCTCTCACCTGATTAAGGTGCCTTCTAAGATGCTGGCATGATGAGTTCTTGACTGTGGGTTGTCAGAGAGCTGTGATGGGGCAGACCCTACTTTTAGCACATTGCGCTGGTTTAATGACAGTAACAGAAAATCAATTTATAGCCAAGAACAAATTGCCTCTTTACGTGGAGAGGAGGATAATTCCTCCCATGTGTTACATTATTAAATTTGTCATTTTCATTTTTAATGCTTCTCAAAAGTGAGTATTAAGAGACTCTAAAATACAGATCTTAAATTTATGAGCTTTTTTTCTTTCCCTCAGATTCCTCAAGTTCTGTAATTTAAAGGTAAATTTCAGCAAGGTGGCTTCTTCTGATGGTGGTTTGTTGTTGTTTTTTTAACCTAATAAGTTCAAATCCCATACCCAGTGCCTGTCTCTGGGCAAGCTTCAAGGCTCCAAAGATACTTACATTTTAAGTAGCAGCAAGGGGTATCTATTTCCATCTTTGCTGAGTGGGGAGTTCTGAGGTCAGGCTTATTCCCTAGCGATAAAGACACCGAAGAGGAAGAAAAGTGACACGTTTTTGCATGCCATTTGCTAGCAAGGAGGCTGTTGTGATGCTCTCATTTGTTGCCAAGGAAACAGAGCTCTGGGCAGGAGGAAGAGGAAAAAGCGGATGGTGTTTCACTCCTGAGCTCACTTGCTGGTTCTGACTCATGGCTGGGAATGGTGAATGGGTTGGGTCTGAGGGTCTGTCTCTGAAGCTGGCTTTCAGGATGGTACATCCTACCTCCTTAGCTTTGTTTCTGTGTTAGTCCAAGTAAATGTGAAGGCTGAAGCTTGGCAGCACAGCTCTACCCTGGGACTGCTAAGGTGGGGCTGGTGGCTGTACAGGTCACTACCACAGGTACTGTGCCCCGTAGAGTGAAACAGAGCACCCAAGGGGGTTCTGCTGCTCCAGCCTTGCCAGTGCCACTTTTAGAAACCCCAAGGCCTCCTGTCAGCCCAGGGTAAGTCTGAGGTCAGAAGGGCACAAGATAAGCGCAGGTGTGAGATGGAAGCAAGTTAAGCAAACCTTTCAGAAACAAACTTAGTGCGTGGTGTCCTCTGCTGACCTTGCTCCAGCACTGCCGGTCAGTCATGGCTTGCACATCATGTAAAGAGGTTCATATCCACCATCTTTTTGCCAGTGCTGTTAGAAATGTTTTTCCACTCCTAAATAAAGATGCACACTGCTCCTGGGGCAGCCATGCCACAGAGGGCCACCCGCTGCTTGTGCTGCCGCTGGTGCATGGCTGACTTGCACTGTGGCTACCACACACTTCCTTCGGAGCAGTGTTTAATGGCAGCATGTGTCTCTTCTTCACAAAGGACTTCCTGCACCTGCTGGCTGCCAGTTGAGAAGATTGGAGCTTGGTGTCATCCCTAGAACACATCCATCTGCTGCACTGGTGGCTTCTTCCTCTGATCCCCAGGCAGACATGATGTTTTGGGTAGTTTCCTGCATGCTGCAGTCTCTCTCAGCAGCAGTGAAGACATGAGGGCTATTTTCTAGCTCCAGCCAAAAGGCTTTTTTCCCACTACTGGAAGCTCAATAGTCTGCTTAGACAAACTATGAACTGAATTTGCCAATGGACTTCAAATAATTCAGGATGTTTTTTACCTCAGCACTGCTTTTATGTGTGCAGAAAACAGGCATGGGAGGCAGTTCTGTGTCTGCCATGTTGGTCTGTGGGAGTCTGTCACTTGGTTGTGAGTCTGCATGCAGCTCTTCAGGGCTTGGGCTAGGGACGGTTTGCCAGAATGTTTCTTTCTTAGGAGGCTGTAAGTTGTGTTTCAGTGCCTCTGGTTTTGGTATTGGGTGGTGGTTTCCATGTTTAAGAGCTTGACTTGTTTGAAGGTATTTATGATGTGTGATTGGCAGGGCTCTTTGCTTTGAAATGAAACCCAATGTTTTGAGTACTTAAATTTCTTAGTCACCGTGAATCACTTTACTGCTATTTCTGTCCTGCTTCAGGGTATCACAGCCTGACTCTGTCTTCCAGCTGACCAGAGATGCCTGAAGCCAAATTGCCAGGACCACAATGGGTAGGGTGTTCATGCAGAACACTTGGGCTGTATGGAAGTGATCCTGGGACCCTGCAAAGGGGCCTGTGAGAGGGATCCAGTGCTAGTGCAGCAGATGCATTTGCAAGAGCAGAGCAGTTCTTGGGTTGGAGGAGCTGGTAAGCAAGTTGGACTGCTGCTGTGCTCAAGCCTTTCCACCTGCCAGGAGGCTCTGCTCTTCCTCGGGCACTCTCTGTGCTTGCTGTTCCAGCCACGTGTGCTACAAGTGCAGGGCCTTGCGCTCCTCTCTGCGCTGCCTGAGAGGCCCCTGTGGGTGCCCCTCTGCTGGGATGCAGTAGTAGCCTGGCATGTAGGCACTGCATGGCCTTGGATCTGTCACAGGATGCCTCTGTGTGAGTTGAAGCAGTGTTGTTAGAATTAGGGGGTAAATGTAGTGGCTTGGTTGCTTCCTTCAGCATTTGCAGCGGGCATTGTGCGTAAGTACTTCTGGTGCAGCCTGACATGGACAGTTGTGTCCTCTGGTGAAGCTGCCTGGAATTAGAAGCTGATTGCCTGGAACCAGACCATTGTCTCTTCTTCACTTCTTCCACAGTGGACCAAATAATTGCTTCCAAATGGACACAAAATTATTAAGCAGTGTGTATAATCAGAGTCAACTCCTTGTGAATTTCATCATTCATTTCCTTAAGGAAAATATGATGAAGTAATTACAACCCAAGCTACACACCAATCAAACTCTATTCTAAGTGTGATTCTGGTTTATGAATGACTCCAGGGTGCTGTGGTTTCATGGCTGTTAAAGAACTGTGGCTGTGTTGTTAGTTGTGTTGATAACAAATGAACACAAGGTTGCATTCCCTGTGCCGTGTGGCTTGCTCTGTGTTCGCCAAAGCCAATCGCTCCTGAAAGAGCATCAGGGGGCTGAAGAAAAGGGAAAAAAAGCCCTTAACAAACCTGGCCTTGTCAGCTCTTTCCCTCTGTATTTGTACCCTGCGTTTGTCCCTCTCCCTGTACCAAAATGCAGGAATTTTTTCACTGTGAGGGTGACGAAATATTGGAACAGGCTGCCCAGGGGAGTTGTGGAGTCTCCTTCTCTGGAGATACTCAAAACCTGCCTGGACACATTCCTGTGTGATCTGGTCTAGGTGATCCTGTTCTGGCAGGGGGTTTGGAATGGATGGTCTTTCGAGGTCCCTTCCAGACCCTGACATCCTGCGATTCTATGATTTGTCTGCTCTAGCAGTGAATTTGAGAGAAGCAATTATTTCTTCAGTACTCAAGCCAGAGCCTTGTCTTCACTCTCTCTCCTCTCTCCCTCTTTCCAATGTAGCAGTTTCAGTCAAGTTTGGTAGAGAAGTGGAAGATCTGCAGTCTACAAACACTGTTGAGAAGGTAGAGAAAGATCCCAACTAGTGCCCCCGAAGAGCTCTGCTGCGTAATCGCAGTTTACAAGGAACATCCTGAGTGAAAGTAAAACACTGGAGCTGAGCATTAGAAGTGTCCTGGATGGAAAGGTGTGGCAGCTCCTCGGAGAAGCTTCAGTGGCTCCTTGAAATGGTGAGGAGCAAGAAGTTCAGAGGGAGTTGGTTTGATGTGCTGCGTGTGCCTGGGCACAGGTGTGACCACTGCCTGTTGGTATGGTGAGGAAAGGCTGAATTTGAGCATGAGAGAAAGCATTTTGTGGCTCAGGAGTAGTGGGACTTGTGGATGACTACACTGTGGGTGGGAGTTCAAAGGAAGTGTCTCCAGAGGCTGCTCCAAGCTGGGGTCTGTGGCTGTCACAGCAATACAAGTTACTAATTGTACTGTTTTCTGGCTCACACAGGAGTTGGGTGACTTTTTTCCAGCCCTGTGGATGTACTTCATATGCACAGATTAAGAATTAACATTTTCAAATAGATTTTTTTTTCATCCCACACAATATTTGCTGCTTAATTTGGCAAAGAAAGGTGTAATGAAAGAAAGGTGTCTGAAACCAGGACAAGGGGAGCAAAGCAAGCAGCCTGATTAGTGCCTCTGCTTACCCCAGCCGTGTCTCGTCGTTTCTGGTGGGTTCTCAGGCTGTGTGGGTAGCCTGGCATGTTCTGGAGCACAGCACAAACTGCCTCTCCTGAGGTGCTCATAACTCACACTCCATTAGGATGCTGATGTCGGGATTACTTGGCAAGATGTCAGGGCTTGCCAGGCATGAGGAGATTGAGTTCATCTTGTTAAACAGTGTGAAGTGATGAGCCAGGAGTTGTTTATATATTTATTTATTTCCTTAGCAGTAGCATCCTCTTAGGACAGCGGCATGGCTTGTTCCCAACAGAAGGGCCCTCGATGCCCACCTGACAGCCACTTCACATGGCAGGTGCCAGGCTGGCACGGGTGCTGGGTATTTACACAAGGCTGTGGGCAGACTTCTCTGTTTTTTCCCCTTTGAAGCCAAACAGTGCAATACTTTTCTTTGTCTCGGGATTGATTCATGGCAAAGTGCATGTCTGCAGGGATTCAGCATCTGACTAAACAGAGAGCAATCTTTCATTTTCAGACCCATTAGGAACAACAACATGATGACAGGGCTGGGAGCAGAGGAGCTCATGCCTTGGCCCTTTTCTCAGAACAGATGAAAGTAAGACACAGGTAAGACGGGCTGACAGGGTGCTGAGCTCAGACCTCCACTACTGCTTTTTGCCCATGGACACACCAAAGATCTGTTGCTGGACCTTCTTTCTAATCTCAGCAGATGATAACATCCAGATGCATGCTTGATGCTTTTCCCTTTTTCATTTTGAGCCTCTAACTGATATATATCATCTTTTCTCTGGGGAAGATCCTCACAGAGAAGAAAAGAAAGAGTCATCTCTAGTTTTGACCTTGAGAGTGACGTGTTTGGCTGTGGGAAATGAAAGGGCTTGTGAGACCACGTTTTATCCAAGGCCAGAGCAGGCAGATTTGGCATCACCTGCTACAAGGCTCAGGGCATATCTTTGCAGACACTCAGGTTCTGCCCCACCCAGCCACAAACGCTGCTACCCCAGCATGCTGACTGCAAGTGCACTCTGCTCTCACAGATATTTGTCACCCCTGTCTCTGCTTCCAGGTGCTCTGCAGTGCACTCCAAAGGGAGCACTGACTTTGTCAGATGCCTTTCTCCCTGCTTCACTGATGGGGTTGTCAACTGTTTGTGCTTTATAAGTGTGGGTTTGTACCTGGGCCTCGTTCTGGAGCAAAGCAGATAATTCAGTTGCTGAGGAAGCCAGGTGTGAAGCCAGAGAGCAGCATATTCTCAGGTTGATGCCCTGCAGCACTGACAGCTGAGTGCAAATCGATGCTTGCTGCTTGGCTTGGATGAGAACAGCAGTGGAGATGCAGCCTCTGTGCTCAGGCTGGGACTAATTTTTCCTTGAAAACACAGAATTATATTTTGTCCAAAGCCTTACAGCAAGAATAAATGTGCCCTGAAAGCAGCTATTCAACTGATTGCCCTTCCTTTGGAGCTTGCACTCCAAGGTGAAGGAAGCTATCCAAACTGTTTTGCTGGCCCTTGGTGTGTATTGGGTGGCCTGTGTTGGTGATGCCTGGCCATGAGCTCTGGGCACCACTGTGTTCTGCGTTTGGAAGTTAGTTAATTTAGAAGCAAAGCTGATTGAGTTGAAATTCAATCAATTCCTAATCTCAGGTTTAAATCAATACCAATTCTAAAGCATGGGAGGGTCCATAGCACATGCATCATGCTGACTTCTTTTTGTGTTGGGAGCACCCAGTAAACTGATCAATCATGGAGGAGAAAATTGAAAACAGAGAAAGGAAGGTACCTGGGTGGAGGAAAAGGACAAAGAAAAGAGGGGGCAGGGTAAGGGTAACTGTGGAAGGGACATGCTGTGTCCCTCAGAAGACTTCTGTGGTAAAGTAATTCTATGTAGGAGCAGTAATTGTATAATGATGACCTTGAGATGAGCTATTGCAAAACTCAGATTTTGCAAGACTTGGTGGCCTCTGAGCATGGGGAAACCTGGCAGCATCAGGGAGGAAGGGCTTTGGCGAGTCCTGCACTAGACTGACACAAAAGAGGACATAAGAAATGATGATTCCTTCCCTGAGGGATTGAAGGGGACAATACCACTCTTATTTTTCCCAGCCCCAGGATCTAAGGTGAATGCAGTTCTTGGTGGCCTCATTCTGGAAAAGAGCTGCCTCTGGATGTGACTGACAGCTGAAAATATATTCAAGGAAGGGAGCCTGGCAGAGGATGCTCTGCAGGGCACCAGCACAGTCACTCTGCTCCTCTCCATGCATTACTGGATTGTCTGGAGGGAGCTTTTGGTCACTCACAGACAGAATTGAGACATGATAATGAGATGCAATTAAAAAACAACAAAATGATGGAATATAATTAATACTAGTCAAGAAGGGTTTAGGGAAAATGGGTCTTGTTAAACTTTTTTCCCCCTCTAAGCTTTAGTAGAAGTTATCTGGGTAAGTATGGTGAGGGGTTTGTCCTAGAACAACATGACCCTGAAAGATGTGACAGAGGCAAAGAGATTAAAATCTTATATCGCATTTCAGAAAGCAGTGGTTGAAGAAAAGCCTCAAAGGCAAGAGGCTCTTTTGAAGGCTTGTGCTCTTCAGTGTTTTCATTTAATTTGGAGCAAGTCTGAGTTTAAACCTCACTAAATTTACAGGTGATGTGCACATTAGAAGGACGGTAAATAGTACTGAGCGTGGGAGCTGGCTGCACTTCTTGACCTCTCTCTCTTCAAATAAAATGTGTTTGCTTACACATTTCTTAATATAATATTCTACAGGGTCATGCTGGCAGCGTCCAGGAGGACTGTGGTCCTATGCTAGGAGCTTACTGCGGCCTTGGGAGAGGCAAGCAAAAGCAGTGGAGATGGGAGCTTCTGCACTGAAAGATGAGCTGTGGTTTTGCTGTGTGTGTGCTCAAAAGGGTATGAAAAAACCTGGGGAGGTCAGGAAAAAGATTCAAGGGCAGAGGGAAAAAAAAAAGGAGCATGTTAAACTTCTCAGCAAAGATGGAGAGATGATTGATGACACTGCAGAGGGACCTTCGTAGCGAGGACGCAAAGCAGCCCTCACAACAGAGGGCATACAATCCCCAGTGGGTGAATGCTGAAACCAGGCAAACTGGTCTCAGAATGCCAGGTCGTAAAATAAACTGCATGGACAAATGGCAGATTCCTTACACCAGCATCTTCCAATCCAGAGTGGGCAGATTTTCAGAAGATAGTCTTTAGCCAAACCTAAATTGTTTGGCTGAGCAGAGCTAAAATCTAAAGGCCTGTTGACAGAGAACTTGGCACAGTGTCTGCTGGTCCCTTCTGGCTCTTGGCGCTGCAAGGTGCTGTGTGTCTGCATCCTGCCTATTGGAGAAAAAAAGTTACTCTTCCCAAGGTCATTCTGAAGCAGATTCTGCTCCTCCCTGCGTGTGGTGCTGCAGCTTTGATTGGCTGCTTAACCTTTGCTGTTTGCTTCTGAACTGGAAGCGGTGCAGAGAATAAACCTGGTGGTGCTGCAGATAACATCAATATGGCTCTGACTTGTGCCAGAGACTGCTAACAGTTAGACGAAGGTAAATGGGTTTGCCAGGCAGCACCCACACAGACATGGAACAGTTGCCAGGATTTGCCAAGTTGGCAAAGCCTGAGACTTCAGATAAGGGAAGAGGCACAGCACCTCTGCAGGGCTCCACGCTGTGCAGTGGTTTTGGCCTGCAGAAGACCAGCACGGCTGTGTCCATCTCTCTTTGCTTTCTGCACTGACTCTTTCCAAGAGTGCTACTCCTCACCTACCCTGTTCCCTTAACAGGCAGGGTTAAGACACCACATTTTTGTTACATGCTGACTGCAGGCAAAGTTTGTCTAAAAGACTGTGTGGGTAGGTTAGGGTCCTGGATCCCATTTCTGTCCTAAAAGACATTGAAGGATTAGCGCTTAGAGAGGGCACTTGTGGGGGAGGGATGGGCATGGATGGATGTAGATGGTGGAAAGGTTATGGAGGTGAGTGAGAGATAAATTGAATGGAACATCAGATCTGCCCACAAAGCTGTGGGATGCTCTCCAAAGGGAACCTACAAACCCCATTAGAAGATCCAGCAAGCTGTACAAAGCTTGAGGAAGGTGCATCAAGGAGAACTGTTGTGCCATGGTCAGGGAAGTAGGCAAGGCTGTTTGGTGAGGCTTTGCTTTTATTGCTGCCTCTATCACAGTATCACAGTCTCACAGTATCACCAAGGTTGGAAGAGACCTCATAGATCATCAAGTCCAACCTGTTACCACAGAGCTCAAGGCTAGACCATGGCACCAAGTGCCACGTCCAATCCTGCCTTGAACAGCTCCAGGGACGGCGACTCCACCACCTCCCTGGGCAGCCCATTCCAGTAGCCAATGACTCTCTCAGTGAAGAACTTTCTCCTCACCTCAAGCCTAAACTTCCCCTGGAATAGCTTGAGGCTGTGTCCTCTTGTTCTGGTGCTGGCTGCCTGAGAGAAGAGAGCAACCTCCTCCTGGCTACAACCTCCCTTCAGGTAGTTGTAGACAGCAATAAGGTCTGCCCTGAGCCTCCTCTTCTCCAGGCTAAACAATCCCAGCTCCCTCAGCCTCTCCTCGTAGGGCTGTGCTCGAGGCCTCTCCCCAGCCTCGTTGCCCTTCTCTGGACACGTTCAAGCATCTCAATGTCCCTCTTAAACTGGGGGGCCCAGAACTGGACACAGTACTCAAGGTGTGGTCTAACCAGTGCAGAGTACAGGGGCAGAATGACCTCCCTGCTCCTGCTGGCCACACCATTCCTGATGCAGGCCAGGATGCCATTGGCTCTCTTGGCCACCTGGGCACACTGCTGGCTCATGTTCAGGCGGGTATCAATCAGCACCCCCAGATCCCTCTCTGTCTGGCTGCTCTCCAGCCACTCCGACCCCAGCCTGTATCTCTGCATGGGGTTGTTGTGGCCAAAGTGCAGCACCCTGCACTTGGAGCCATTGAATGCCATCCCATTGGACTCTGCCCATCTGTCCAGGCGGTCAAGGTCCCGCTGCAGAGCCCTTCTGCCCTCCAACCCAGCCACATCAGCCCCCAGCTTGGTGTCATCTGCAAACTTGCTGATGACTGACTCAATGCCCTCATCCAGATCATCTATGAAGATGTTAAAGAGGATGGGGCCCAGCACTGATCCCTGAGGGACACCACTAGTGACTGGCCGCCAGCTGGATGTGGCACCATTCACCACCACTCTCTGGGCTCGGCCCTCCAGCCAGTTCCTCACCCAGCACAGAGTGTTGCCATCCAAGCTGTGGGCTGACAGCTTAGCCAGCAGTTTGCTGTGGGGAACAGTGTCAGAGGCCTTGCTGAAATCCAGATAGACCACATCCACAGGCCTCCCCACATCCATCAAGCGGCTCACCTGATCACAGAAGGAGATCAGGTTGGAGAGGCAGGATCTGCCCTTCCTGAATCCATGTTGGTTGGACCTGAGCCCTTGGCCATCCCTCAGGTGCGCAGTTATTGCCCCCAAGATCACCTGCTCCATCAGTTTCCCTGGCACTGAGGTCAGGCTGACAGGTCTGTAGTTCCCGGGTTCCTCCATCCGACCCTTCTTGTGGATATTGTTATTCTTGCCTGAAGGTTTGGATTTTGAAAGCATATTAAAAATATGGTTTATGTTTGTCTAATTTCCTGATTTTTCAGGCTTTTCCTTGCACTGCTGTAGGCACACAAACAGTACAGACTGCAGCTAATGGTAACTCAGAACATGCATATTCCGTTCTCTCAGCCCACAGGGACACACATGCACATGCTGCACCATATGTGTGGACAGCAGCTGGTGCAGAGCCCTGGGGCCAACACATTTACCCGCCTGGAAACCTTACAATACCAGAGCAGAAGAGACTTTGTAGCTGTATTTATAGGAGAATTTTTTTGCATTTCAGCCTAGCTATGGAATGAGAAGTACAATAGGAAGGATTCTGATACCTTACTGGTGGCTTTATTTTAAACATAGTTGTTCACACCAAGATCCAAAGAAAAGTGTTTAAGGTCAAGCAGCTTGCTACACAAGTGACCACTTTCTGGGTGTCTTAGATGGCTTCTTGCAGATATCCTCGCATTTCCAAAGCAGCTGTGAAAGATTTGTTTTCTTTAGTGTTTGGAGATCCTGAGTTCTGTAGACTTGATAACTGGGTCATTCCTTCTCCAGGGTGGCACTCAAAAGGCTGGTGGGTTTCTGAGCGCCCCATGGCTCAGAGATTTATTAACTGGTTGCAGTTTACCAGAGGACTTCTTTAAAGGATTTAGTTAATTTTGCTTTGTGCAGAAGATTTGCAGCAGATGTGTTTCAGGATGAGTGCTGCATGTGGGATGGAATCTGGAGCTCCCTAACACCAGCTAAAGCAATTAATAGTAATGGTGTTCATTACATATTCATTACATAATGTGGTTTGCTCTGAGAAGCAGACTGCTGGAGATGGAGGATGAAAATAGCAGCTGTTAGTTTCAGAGAGTTGAGTCTCTAAAGACTGCACCCAGGAGGAACCAGAACCTACTTAATTCCCATTGTGCTGTGGCCAAGGGTGTGTACAAAGGGGAATAGTCCTCTCCAGGGTTTTCCACTGCTGGTGCCATTCAGGTGCCACCGGGGAAGGTTTTGGCTGTGCCCAGCTATTCCTGTGGCTGGTCTGGGAGGGCTTCTACCTTCACATCACCTCTGCTGCTGCTTGGCCTTTTTCTCCTGTCTTCTCCCGTGATGATCACCAGGAGCTGTGCCTCTTTGTTGTTGCGCTCAAGTTGAGGCAGCAGCATGGGATTTAGGAGATGTTTGGAGGCAGAATCAGGCTGTGCAGCTCAGCTCTGCCCATGGCTGCTGCTGCTGTGCTCCCGAATCAAGCAGCCCCACGTCTAGCCAGCCTGTGCTGGCACATGCCCATGCTCAGTCGGTGCAAATGGCTGCAGCTGGGAGGGTGCTGGCTATGGTGCTGGGCCCTGGCTTGCTGGAGCACTAGGTTTGTTCCAGATGACTGGGAGCTGCTGCTGGAGCAGGGCTGAGTATTGAAATGCTGCCCGAGAGCAAAGTACTGCCTGGGTGTCAGATGCCAGGATGATCTTCTGAAAGACCACCTCTGCTTCTTCTTGCCTCTGTCGACAGGGAAGGCTCAGGGAACAGTAGCTGACTGCGGATCTCCCCTTTTTGTTCCTAGATGGGGATGGTCGGAGACTGAAAGGAGCCATCCAGAGGAGCACAGAAACTGGGCTGGCAGTGGAGATGCCCAGCAGAACCATCCGCCAGGCCAGCCACGAGTCCATCGAGGACAGCATGAACAGCTATGGGTCAGAGGGGAAGTAAGTAACTGAAGGGGAGCTGGGCACTCACCTGTGGCAAGCCCTGTCCTCAGACATACTCATTTCTTTCCGTCATGACAGATGCTGTGTTTTTGTGACTTGCCTGTGCTGAAGGAGTCCTGCCTGTTCAGTCAGAGCAGATCTCTGTGCCTGTGTATCTGGCACCCACTTGAGCTGCCCTCATTACTCTAGCTGAAGCAGATACCTGTTACTTTTAACTGCTTGGCCCTCAGAAGACCAATTCGAGGTGGATAGCTGAGAGCCCTTACTGGTAATAAATCAGAAGCTGTTAGTTTTTCATGTTGCACAGTAGTTGTTTATCTCCCCTGTTCCAAATAGCTTTTTAGTTTGGGGGGTGTATGGCAAAGGGCTGAGGTGATGAAGAGGATGCAAGAAGCAAAGCAATCATTCTGCTGCCAAAAGCACATCATAACAAGCGTGTGTATGTTTTTGGTAACAAACCTTTTTGGGTTTGCTTCATCTGAACTACAGTCTTGTAAAAGAATGTACTTCAGGAAAGGAGTTTGGACGCCAAGGACAGTTCTGGCACTCCTTGTTGCATTTAGGCTTTACACGGAATGCAAATCAGGGGGTCCTTAGGCCAGTTCCTTGGGCGTTGACTTCTTTCCAGTTCTGGTTGAGTATTTCCATTATTTGAAGCCATATGTGGAGATGATTATAATTTATTAAGGTGACTATTCATGGGAATCTTTGAAGGCAAAACCCCTCCAGCCTTTACAAAATGAGGCACTACATGCAATCATGCTTCTAGGTGTGAGGCCAGAATGTTCGTATACCCAAAATGTGCTCTGTTTAAGCCAAGTACCAGACTTGGCACTGCTGTTCACTCTCTCTAGTCCTACATGATATTCCAAATACACTGTACTGCTAAAATGCTGGGATGGTCCAAAGCCACACTCAATTAATGTGGTTCTGGTGTTAAATAAGTAAGAGGCTGTAAATTAAGAGAGGCTTTCTTTAGCTTTAGAAGTAGGCTAATCCTGGAAAGGCATTATAGATCTGTGCTGAGGATTGAAAATAGAAATGAAGCACAGGCTGAGATAGCAATCTTGTCACTCCAAAGCTGTGATGTACTTTATCTCTTCTCTGAGCTGCTGCCTCCAGGGAAATATTTCTGCTACACTAGCACAGTCCCGTGGCTTGGAGTTCTGTCTCCGCTATGATGTGCAGGGGATTAGTGATTAAGTTCAGTCCCTTGGCAGTGTGGGGCAGGACTCTGCTTTCATGCAGAGCAGAATCCTTGCCTTTTTATGTTTGCATAGCTTACCCTCCTGGGTGCGGGTGCAGCTCTATGGAGGATCTGTGTCCTGTCATTGCATGCATTGTCTGCTTTGATTTAGCTTTCCTGGAGAGAGAATATTTCTGCCAACAGAATCTCACACCCATAGCAGCGCAGCTTTGCCCTGAAGCTGTCAGCTCCACAAAGCAGAACCCATCTGGCCACCCAGCTGCCTTTATTAGAACATGTCTAATATTCCCTGGTCCAGCCTCAGACCCTGCCAGAACATTCTCACCAGCCCCTCTGCCAGGGTTTCTCCTCTGCCATTTCTGAACAGGGAGGTGTAAGTGGTTCCTGGATGCTTTGTTTCTAGATGGCATAATCAATGCCCACTGGAAAGCTGGTGGGAATTGCAGCTGAGTGATAGGCAAACAGGGCTGAGAGCACAAACTGCTGAGAGGGCTCTCTTCTCTTGAAACATGGTAGAAGGGTAGTTCCTCTGCTTTCTTTTCCTGTAACAAAGACAGGAATTGTTTGGGCAATAGCTTTGAGGGGCAGAAATGTATTCTCCTAAATCAGATTTCTTCTGACCTCTGACGTCGAGCTCACTGCCCCGTGCAGGTGCCAAGCCACTACAAGCCATGTAATTCCTTTTCTCACCATTAAGGGAGCAGCAGATTGAGCTCTGCCTGAAGCCACTGTTGTGATGAGGGTAGGATGCAGCTTGGCTTATGTGCTGCTGGCATGGGCACCTTGTGCCCCTCAGCTCTGTTCTCTCTCATGCTGTTTCTGCAAGCTCCAGCCTGTACCAGCTCTCTTATCTGTGTGTCCAGGGCTGATGTGATCCAGTGCTGGGACTTGGGCTGGGAAAGCTGTCTGCCCTTCTCTGCTTCCTTATGGAGCAAGAGCTAAAGAGTGGCTGGAGGAAATATTGACCTGGCCTGGGCAAATGCACCAAGAGTTATCCATCGTTGTTTGAGAATTGCCAGAAGACTTGATTGCTAAACACAGCCTTCAGGAGCTTGTGTCAAAGCCATTCACTGTCTCTGGTTTGCTGTCCAAAGCCAGAGGCTCACCCTGCTGCCAAGGCCTTTAACAAAAGACAATGAAATAGCTTGTTGCTCAGTTCATCCTGGAGCAAATGCAGGCCTTTCAAGAAGGAAAGGGGAAAGTTTGGAGATTGAGATCCTGCTTTGTCAGGGGCCTTGGATCTCCAGAGTTCCCTTTCAGCTCTTACCATGCTATGATTGTTTCTGTAATGCACCAAGAAATTAGTCAGCCTGTTCAGCCACAACACATCCTTTTGTCCCTTTAAGTGTGACCAGCACAGCTCCAAAGGATGCCAGCTTGAGGGCTGTAAGCACAGAGAATCCCACCCTCACATGGGAGCAGGTGGAACTGCTCTGCAGAGGCAGGTAGCTGACTTTCATTGGACGTGTCTGAGATGGCTCAAGATGGACAAGGGTGGGGAGGGAAATGGGGGAGGTCTCTGCAGCAGTGTTTGGATGGCAGAAGTGGTACAGCAAAAGGCAGTGATGTGTGAGCTGAGCACTGTGTGCTACAGCATATTAGCAGCATGTCACAGGGCTGAAAATGGTCCAGAGGGTGCAGTGGCCAGGAGAGAAGCATGGCTTGTTGGGAAGCAGGGATGGGGATAGTGCCTGGCAAAGGTGGGGCTGGGTTTGTATCCTGCAGGGTTGGATGCTCACAGAAGGCCTCACCATCCAGAGTGGAGGCTCCTGCATCAACCACATCAACTTGCCCGGTGTAAGGGGCTGTGTCCAGACAATGCAGGCAGGTGTGTGTGGCTTTAATAATTCCTTCTCAATATTTGAAAGATGGTGCAGGGGACATTAGATTGCCAAGTTCTGCCTTCCTCCTTAGCTGATGGATAGCTACTTGGCTTCTGCCTGTAGGATGTGATTTAAAAGACCTTGACATGCAATATGGATGAGTGTGATTGTTAAACAGTACATTAGTGCTTCCTGGAGTTCTGATGTTTTTTTTCTTAATGTTCAAATAAAATAACCATCAAATATGTTATGAGTGTCAGAGAAGACTTCCCCCTCCCCTGTTCTTTCAGTTGGAGGAAGTATGTGCTGCTGTCCCTGGTTTTCAGAGTAAAGCTGCAGAACTGAGCTGGGCCTCAGGTGTCAACAGGCAGCAGGTCTGTCAGTTCAGCTGTGCAGTGCAAACCTTTCAGCAGCCTGGCTGTGTTTGGACAGCTTACCAATGGTAACTTTGTGCCCCAAGACAACAAAAAGAAAACCAAAGTGTATTCAAAAGCATTCACGAGAGCTGGGCCCAAACACAGCCCATGCGTGTGCTGGATACAGGGGAGCACATCTCTAAGAGCATATCTCTTCTAAAGGCAGGTAGGTGGCTCCCCTGAAAGCACAAGGCAAAACACTGTCCTCTGCCAACAGCTGTGCTCTGGGTGTGCCAGGGAGGGGCTGCATTACAGCTGCCCTGCCTCACCACCCCACCAGCTGAGCCCACAGCAGTGGTGCAGACCAGCTCTGCAGAAGTGGAGGTGTGCACATGGCACAGGGAGGCAGTGATGGGGCTGTGGTCCAAGCAGGAGGACACACAAAGTGTCTTCACAGTTCCCCTCCTCTTGACAGAGCTCCTGGACAAAAGTAGGGTAGAGCCAGCCTGTGAGGAGAGTGGAAGAGGAGCACCTCCTGCACGTCTTCTGCGCAGATGCAGCAGCCAGGGTGCAGCCATTACAAGTGTGTACAATCGAGACCAGTCCCACATCTTGTCAGAGACAGAGAGCACTGCATGAAGGGCAGAAGAAAGGAAACGCCTTGGTCTGGGCTTCAAACTGGCAACTCAGGAATGATGTTGAAGACATGTGCCGCAGGATGGACCGAGGGAGAAGCAGAGCAAAGCAATACATTCTCTCAGGAGGGATTTTGAGAAGAGGTCAGACAAGCAGCTGTCGTCACGGGTGTAAGCAAGACCACTCTGACCTCGGGACCTGGGTGTGTGCTGGATGACTTGTGGAGGTGCCTCCTCACCGCATTTTCTGTGGGTTCTGCAAGGTTTCAACAAGCTGATACTGCAGATGTTTGCAGCAGCATAGTGCTGCACCTGGCAGAGAGAGTTCCAAAGGCGACTGAGAAAAGATTTGAAGAAGAGGTCAGACAATCTCTGCATGGGCAGAAGAAATTACTGATACATTGTGCCTAATGTGCCTGTGCTGTTGCATACTCTGCACGCTAATGTGCAGGGAATGGCAGCTGAGGGCGTGGAGGATGGCTTAGCAGCGCCACATACATGCTCTGGGAGGGACCATACTGAAATCAGTGTGGACCCAGCTAGGCATTTAAATCCCAGTCAGTTTACAAGCTAGCCTTGAAAAACTAGCTCTGCATCCAAATGACTGTGAAGAGCAGCAGCCTCGGCATGAGGGAACCAACTGCATGTGGGGAGGAAGGACACATCTTTACAGTGGGTTCAAGGCCAGGCTGGATGAGGCCTTGAGCAACTTCTAGTGGGAGGTGTCCCTGCCTGTGGCAGGGGGTTGGAACTGGCTGATCCTTGAGGGCCTTTCCCACCTAAACCATTCTATGAAATGGTCCCAGAACAGGCAGCTGGCAAAGAGCCTTTGAGCCACCCTTACAGTCTGCTGCAGAGGAGAGATTTCGGCACAGGGGCCCAGTCTTCAGTGGCTGCTGCACAGATGGCCTAAATGGTCAGGACTGTGAACGCTGTGTTTCAAAGTGGAAGAGCAAAGTGCAGCAGTCTCGGCCCCTGTCTGAGGTGCCCAGGACCGAGTGAGCAGTTCTGTTCTGCATAGGAAGGTGTCACAGAAGACATCAAGTGTTCATGCAGCCAACCTTTCACAGAGTCGAGGTCAGCAGTGGGGTACCAGTTCTGCATGGGGGTTATGTGTGGGCATGGCCTGGCGCTGGGCTGTGCCTGCCACCCGCAGCCCCACCGGCCCCTGTCGGCGTGGGCTTGTCTCCCTCTCCTGGGTGTCCACACGATTGCAGCGGCAGCAGCTGTGCCCTGCCGTGCCCTCAGCCTGGCCTGCAGCCGTCTGTGCGCTGCCGCGCAGAAGCGGCGCCGTCAGAGCGCCTGAGGCGGGTTCGCAGCCTTGGCACGGCGCTGGTGCCCGCGCGAGGAAGACGACGGTCCACGTGGGCTGCCGCTTCACCTTGGTGGGCTCAGAGACCCCAGGGTCAGTGGCCTCCGGAGTGTCATCCTGCTACTGCCCCTGCTCTGCCTCCTTACCTGCAGCTGAGGGCCTTCCAGCAAAATGTCCATCATTTGTCCTTGGCACCCTGGCGGCGTTGCTGACTTCCCTCTGCGTTCGGTCACTTACAGAATCGTGTCCTGTTTCCAAGCAATTCCGCAGCAAAGAATAATCTCTGACTTCATTAAAATCTTTCCCATTCAGCTGTGGCAGAGCAGAGCCTGTGAATCATGGTCAGTGAAAGCAGAGGCCAGAGTAGAGGGAATTCATTCCTCTTCCTCACTAGGAAAGCTGGGCTGCCCTCACTCAGTGGAGGATTTGTGCCCTGTAGGCTCTAAAGGGTGACAAGTGTCACCTGGTAATCTCTGTGTGGCTCTTTGTCACCACTGGTCCCCGGGGACCTCCTGGTTATGACAGTTGCTGTTTGCAAGTCAGCTGCGGAGCTCATGCGTGTGTCCCCTCCCTGTATTCCTCCAGCTATTTTTAGCTCTGCTGTTTAGAGGGACATAAACTCAAGACACCTCCTGTTTGTTAGCAACAGGCTGCAGTGATTTCTCCCCTTAAGGGAGAGGCATGTTTGGTGGTGGGATAAGAAGAGCTTTCCAGGTTTGCTCCCATGCCTGTGAAACCCATGTGCTGGCTGCCACTCAAGGGAGTGCCACCACCGTCACCTGCAGCAGACCCCTTTGGAAGCACATCCAGCTAAACTGGAGAGCTGGCTGCTGAATCCAGGGAAGGTGAGACAGTTTGGTTTCTTCAGAGATCAGGCAGCAGAGAGGCTTCTTGGGGGTACCAACATTATGTTTAAAGACCTGTGGTGGTCCCTGGAGCTCTTCTCCTGCAAGAAAATCAAGTGAATGAATGGGGAGGGTTTGTCCTACTGACCCCACAGTCACACTGTATGCAGCCCCTCACCTCTCCATCCCAGCTTCTCTGAGCACTTGACAGAGCTCACTGAGCTGCATTTGAACATCCTCATTTTAGCCAAGGCAGCTCCTCTCAAGGGAGAAGCAGTGACTTTCTTAGAGGTACCTTATGATTTTTCCAGACAGAAATTTTTTCCATTCCAGTGTTATTTGCAATACCCAAATATATGTCCAGGAACCAGTGGAAGCCAAGGGGCCTGATTTAAAGCTTCTGCTTCTAACGTCCAATGAAGCAAAAGGTCAGCCTCTGTGCATTGTGGCAGCCAGTCCCATCAGCTCGTGGTTTAACCTGTTACAGCTTCCCTTTCCAGTCAGATAAAACAGCAGGGAGCATTCACTGTCTGACCTAATACTGACTTTCACGTGGAGCTAGTAAACCTTAACTGAGGCTCAACCCAAACTGTCTTGACCTTGGCCTGTGCTTTTAAGTGGGCTTTTACCTTTCCTGTGGAGATCAGTCTCAGTGCTACAAAGCAGCAGCTGGACTGCTGTCCTTGTGAGAGTCCTTGCCTGTGGCACAGCCCTGCTGTCCCTGCAGCTCTGTCCTGCCCTCTCACCATGTCTTGCACTGAGGAGCATTAATTGTTTTCAGGTCGCCCTGAGCCCTCTGATTCCTTAATCTGGGTAGAGATATCAGCAATGTTTGCTTTGCTATGAAACTTCCAGTTGCTGTTGGTTCACCTTTAGCCCAACAGCTGTTCTTGTGCTTTTTAACACTGTTCTGCCTGCTCTCCAGCTGGTTTTGACATTTGCAGTGTCATTGATGCAGGATGCAGCACTGGCTGCTCTGTTAGGGCAGAGCCTTTAGAAGGACCAGTGCTGCCTGAAGGAGGAGTGAGCTGGGGTGAGAGGACACAAGTGGTTTCCATCCAGACACACATTATGCCAGACAAATGTCTGGCATCAGCCTTCAACATGCTTCTCTTCCCAGCAGGTAAAGGGAAATGGTCTTCTGTGGCAGCTTTCCTGAATTACATAGAGCATTCAGGAGCTGGAAGGGTCTCACCTCTGTGCTGTCATGCAGTGAGAGGTTTTTCTGGGGATTGTCTCTGCCTAGCTTTGTGTCCCCACTGCAGGAGCATGGCCAGATATTTTCTAGGAGGGGGATCTCTCTGAGACTCAGTCACAGCACTAGGCTTTGCTCAGCTCTGGGCTTTCCCTCTGCTGCCCTGGTCCTCAGCATCTTGTTAATGAGCCCAAGCATCTGCTCTGAGCTCAGCAGTGCTCATTTTGCTGAAGGGCTGTGAGTTGTCTTGCCAGCTTGTGATGCATGCTGCTGGTTCGGGTCACGTCCTGCCCGGGCAGGAGCGGAGCCAGGCTTGGCCCATCCATCTTCCCTGATTCCAGGAGAATAAAGACAATATTTACTTTCTGGATAAAGGTCCATTCTTCTCCTGCTGAATCTTACATCTTCCTCTGTCAGGCCTCCTTTTTCTTGCACTATTTTGGGTTCCCTAAGCACTAGTTTTCATCCTTTTTTGACTGTCCATGAGCAGCTCAAAATGCCTGAGCCAGCAGGTTCAAGGAGTCTTGCTGGTCCCTGTGTGCACCAGGACTCACTTCTCCCTCCTTCTATGGGCAGATCTTGAGCCTGATAAAGCCTGCTGGCTCCAGGCTCCCTTTTCTGCAAATCCAGCATCTGTGCCCTGGTCCTGTGCTCAGGACCTTGCTCACTGGACGGGACAGCCTCAACAGGGTTGGCAGTGGCTGGCTGAGTGTTGGGACAGGAATTGTTGTACCCACGGGGAGCCAGCCACAGCCCCATGTCACCTCTACCCCAGGGTGGGCAACAGCCCTGGGGATGTGCCTTGAGCCTCTGAGGAGCTGGTGGCACTGAAACATGAGGAGAGTCTGAAAACTTCTCAACTAATTATTGTCAGTCCTGCTGCTTCTGCTGTATCTCAGCACATGGGTGCAGGGTGAAAAACCACCAGACTAGAGGAAACCTGCCCCGTGCAGAGCTCTTCCCAGGCCTGTCTTCCAAGGTGCCAGGGCACCCTCCTCCCTTCTTACAAAGGGGACATCTGTGAAGAGCTCGAGGGCAGGTTTTCCTGTTGTGGTGGCTCAGCAGCTCCCTGCTAGCAGTGGTAAGCAGGTTTCTCAAAGAGCCAGCTCATCCAGGAGGGGAGGTACAGTGCTCCCTGGAAAAGTCTGGCTATTCAGTTCAGTGCCCTCATCACAGTGAGCTGGACCTGTCATGAGGACATGTGCTGGCAACATGTCCTTTTCAAGGCCCCGGGGTGGGGGGATGCTGAGCTGTGTGTGCTGCTTCCTCCCCCAACTGAAGAACTATTCCTATGGTCTGAGACCAGGCCTGCGAGTAGCTAAGGAGAGCTGAAATCCCAACTGTGACGGAGGGGACTTCTGCCCTTATCGCCCGTTTGTGGCGAAGGGAAGAAATCAATGGGTGCGAGATAGTTATATAAAAATATATGTTTATTAAACTCAATATTCTTAACTCTCAACACCCCCCAACCACTGTATTAAATATTGTTCATTCACGGTTATGGGTCGACCTTATGGGCTAATATCACAATAAACGGCTTACTAAGAACTATATTACAATGACTGGCATTCAACTATTAACAGACTATTAACAGAGAGAGTTTTCCCCGCGGCTCAGTTCCGCTTGGGGTCAATATACCACCTGCCCAACAGAGTGGGCTGAAAC